>JAOXJJ010001100.1:22216568-22229111 GCA_025769935.1 Phoenix roebelenii | reverse complement strand
CGGGCCTTGGGGGCCATGCCGGCGGCGACGCCGCGGGCGTAGCCGAGGGTGGAGGCCGGGAAGACGTAGCGGCCAGCAGCGATGGAGGCCGTGTGGGTGCCGTGGCCGTCGGTGTCGCGCGGGGAACGGAGCTCGGCGGACTCGTTCATGCGGCCGCTGGTGGCCTCGTATCCGCCAGAGAAGTAGCGGGCGCCGACGAGCTTGCGGTTGCAGGCAGTAGCGTGAAAACCGGCGCCGGGGACGCAGGCGCCCTTCCACTTGGCGGGGACGGGGCCGAGGCCGCTGTCGGAGAAGCTCCGGCGCTCGGGCCAGATGCCGGTGTCGATTACTCCGACAACGAGGTCGGAGCCAAAGTCCGTCTCGGCGAGGAGGCCGGAGCGGTCGGAGGAGAGGAGGCCGAGGAAGCGAGGGGAGCGGGTGGTGAAGGGGCGGCGGACTTGCTCCGGGAAGACGGCCACGACGCCAGGGAAGGAGGAGAGGGTGGCGGCAGCGGCGGGGGAGAGGCGGGCGGAGAAGCCGTGGAAGACGGAGGAGTAGGTGTGGATGAGGGGGCCACCGGGGGTCCAGGAGGCGGCGGCGGAGCCGTCAGCGGAGCCGGAGACGGCGGCGACGGTGGTCTCGTACCAGTGGGAGTGGGTGGGGAAAACGGACGGCTTGGCGTCTCGGTCGACGCGGACGATGTACGTGCGCTTGCCGCCATTGCTGATGTCGTTAGAATCGACGGCCGAGATGCAAGGATCGAGCAGCAGGAGGCGGAGGAGAAGGGTAAGGAATAGGAATCGAAGCTTTATTTCCATTTTAAGAGAAAGGAAAGAGGTTAGAGGAAGAGTGGAGTTTGGGGGAGGGAGGGTCGGATCTGTGGTTTTATATGTGGCAGCAATGGTGCTGGCACTGTGGGACGGTGACCGTCTCTTTTGGTTTTGTTAGTTTACTATTACTTTTTTTTGGCTAAGAAACAATAGTAAAATATGGTCTCTTTGCTTTAGTTATTGTACTATTATTTTTTTCCCAAGAAACAATAATAAAATACTTCAGCATTGTTCCGTAATATTTTTAGTCCCTGAATGCAACAACTACCCCAGACTCGTGGCGGCGGGCGGCATACCATGACGGATGGGCTATCTCTAATTCAGGACATAAGAAGGATGATTGAGTATTGTGGTGTTTGCAGGATCACACATATTTATCGGAAGGCAAACACAGTCGCTGATTGGATGGCCTCCTACGTGGCAATTCACTTGAGGGCTTTCTCTAGGTGAACCAGGCGGACGCTCCCGATCCGTTCAGCCAGCTTTTTTTTGTTGATTTTATCGGCTGTACTCATACATAGGGTGAAAAAGTCGGTGTACAAAAAAAAAATACAACAATACATGAGCCTATCCAAAAATAATAATAATAAATATTATTTAAGTTTTTTATTTCATATTAAACATTATTCAAAGAGTGTGACTGCTGTCTCTGATATAGACGGCATATTGATATAATATATATTATGGAGATTGGGTATAAAGGGATTGCAACTTTCCCCACGTCCCATATGTCCCACAAATTTGACAATATGCATAGCCTAAGCAAGCTCTTCTGAGTGCATATTAACCATGATATGGAGATTCCCACTTTTCATAGTTATTATTGTTCTAATGATAAATCGAAAGTTTAGACAGTCATCAACAAATTTCATGTTATGCGATTAACCATCTCTGCACAGATAAAATTATCTCTATTTTAATGTGAGAAATGAGGATGCCAGGTCAAAATCTTCTCTTCTTCAGGACTGAAGTTTGAGAAGCCTAGTCTTCATCATGAACCGTTCATGGATCGCATAACTGCTCCTTTACGATAATATAAATCTGCTCCATCAATGGCCATCATGCGATTCAGCGATGAATTGCGAGTCACCATTGAACCTCTCTATTTGGGCATCAAGTTGAACGGAATCTTGGCTTGAGGATTCCACCATTCAAATTCAAGGTCTCTAGCACATGAGAGAGGGGTGCCAACTATTTGACCTAATTCTTGCTAATCTAATGAATTTTGACAAAATTTATAAAAGAAACACACTCCTGCAAATTGGATGTGCAAT
Source organism: Phoenix roebelenii (assembly GCA_025769935.1). Taxonomy (NCBI): domain Eukaryota; kingdom Viridiplantae; phylum Streptophyta; class Magnoliopsida; order Arecales; family Arecaceae; genus Phoenix; species Phoenix roebelenii. The sequence continues at coordinate 22,227,028 of JAOXJJ010001100.1, read as the reverse complement.
GTCATATTATATGAATAAGAGATTCAAATTGGAGGACCACGACCAATCGACCATCCATAGTATATCTCTCATCTAATACACATGGCAAATTCTATTTGATTATAATTGTAGCCAGTAATTCCTTTTGCAGTCATTTAGAGTCGGGCTTAGACATTATTATTTGCGACAAAATCTCATTTTTAGTTTGATCAAATAAAAGTAATCATGGTAGAAGAGATTTTGATTAGTGTAATGGTGGCAACAAAGTGTTACAATCGATAATGATAAATATAGATGGTAGGAGAATACAATAGACAGATAAGTAAAATAGCTGAACTTATTCGCTTCACCTTGTTTCTAATGTTTCCTACGTGGATATCCCTCTCCCAAATACTCATAGAGTATATTTGGTTAGAGAAAGTTGGACTCTGAAATAGAAATAAAAATAACTAACTCCCATTCCAACCATTTGGTTGGAGGGAGTCTCATTCACATTCCAATATAGGAGGAAATGGGAATACCCCAATCCTCTTCAAAATTCAATTCCTATTCTTTCTTAGTATTTAAATTCCATTTCGATTCTGATTCCGGTCATGAACCAAATGAGTCGGAAGATATGGTCATTCCGATTCCTATTCTACTTCCGATTCTGATAACGAATCCACAAACCTAACTAATCTCCACGATGGTAAACAAGAGATTTTAATAGCAAGAAAAAGTTAGCGCCATCTCTAAATGCTCTAATTGACTCCAAAAATAAACTTGTAGAGCCCAACTTATCTTTTGTTTCCTTTTGTTTTATTAAAACCTTAATTGAGGAAAGAAAGCAAAAAATTTGTAACCATTAAGTCCTCCCATTCACAACCCTATCCAGACAACAGCCAATACCAATGCAGTGGATTGTTGCCGATCAACAGGAGTATACGTACTAATATGTACAAGATTTATGAGAGAGGACGTCCATCACATCAGACGGTCTCAGATGCAGCCAAACACATGCCACGTGTTCTTGTGACGGTGCTTCCACGCTCCCACTTTGATGGGGTCCATCGTCCGCTTCCTGCTTTAGATTTGAGTGAGACCGTACAGTAGGAGCAGCAGAGACGCGTGCGAACCGCACGCGTCTTGGCTGGCGTCGTTATGCGGCCCCCCGCGTGGGCCCCCACGTGCGCCATCTCCCGTGACTCCCGACAGACGCGTACCACTGTATGCATCCCAGCCGTCTGTTCCCCGGCGATCATCATCTGATTTCCGGATTTTGAGAGGACCGTGGAGAGCATGCAATAGATCAGGACCGTTCGTAGGTGCCGGGTCCATCAAATACGGGGCTCATCCTTTCGTTTTGGTCCTATTCAAAGTTGGAGGACCCTGGAAGGGTGTGCCAAAAATTCCGTAACAGTGTCCAAAAGTTGTCTTTATTGGATTCTCTGCATCTGTTCGAGTTTTTGACTGTACAAACTTTTACATGAAGTGATATGTCTATGGTTATGATTCCATGATATATGTGAATGCTTTCCCCTGGAATCAAGCTTTTTACTGTTCTTTGAATTTTTGAATTTTTTCACAAAAGGAATATTTAAGAGACTAAAAATATTTGGGTGTTCCTTGTCCATTTTGATGAAACATTAACACATTAAACAAGATTTTTGGGTAAAACAGCCATTTTTTTAATAACTCAATTTTTATCTCTTAGTTTTATTGAAAATTTTATGGATAAGAAGCAAGCGAATGTTCATTGAGAACTATTATTTTGCGTGAACATTTTTACTTAAATTTAACAACTAGGAAAATATCGCAACCAGTCTCTCTATCTATGTATTTCGTATTTTTTTGCAACCTAAATTATGGAAAAAGAGCATTAGCAAAGTGCCATACCGGTAAATAATATGGAAAAAGGTGATTTTTTAAATATTTTGTTAAAATTGCATAAGATGTTGTATAGCTCAATGATAGCATATTATAGAGTAAATTACAAAGATCACGATGGTTGTCGATAGTCGAAATTAGGTATTCGACCATATGAAGTGAGGTCACATGGTAATGGAAACCTAATAAAGAAGAAAAGGAGCGGGAAAATTCTTAAAAAACTGAGATATGCAAGTAATGAACTTCCTCAATGGCACTATCTGGAGGATAAAAGAGCCGGAAATGATCTCTACTTATAAGATGAAGGGTTCTGTTATCTATACTTTTGTCTCATTTCTATTAAAGGTGACAACATCTAGTGCTATTTTTGCTTATATTCACTCTAGATTATGCAAACCTAAGTCGGCTACTGCAGCACGCGGAAAGCACTTGAAAGGAGCTTACAGTAACCTTACAGTTATAAGTGCTTTAGGAGAACTTCAGTAACCTTACAGTTAATGAGCAATGAACCGGATGCAGCATCTATGGATAAAAGATGATTGAGGATATCGATTTGGTTCTCTCCCGCATCTCAATCAATTTGATATCCACCATATAGATGCTTTATTTTTCTGGTCTAGGAATCTCTCAAGTGTGAACTATTTGTCATCTATAGAAATTTAGAATCTAGGAGGGGCATTGTTTATTTACATCTATTCCAATGAGCCATCTACTGAATCGTAAGAAGTTCTAGTCCTGGAGGTATAATATCGACCACTTGATATCCATCCAAGAGGATGCCCATCCTGGTATTAAAGGAGTAGCTCGAGTTTTGCTGATGAAGTGCATGGAGTTAGGATCTTAGCAAGCTCAAGAGTTGGCATGGGATTCAATCATCCAATGCTAGCTAATACCATGTACAGATCAGGGTTCTAGCAGGGACCATTGTAGCTCAGTTAAACTCTAGAGCCCTCTTGTGTGTCATTCTCTGCTAGCATGCTAAAAACCATATTAAACTTCATATACAAGCACTAGCAATTGCATTAGCATTCATTTGGTTATACCCTTGATGCACTTTTGACAATAGAAGACAAGAATCCCAGATGCCCTAGGTGTGGACAAGAGAGGCTTTCCAAAAGGAAGAGAACAAGAAAGAAGGAAAAAGATAAAGGGAAAGCGCGTGCAGGGGCCAGGACTTGGGGGGAGATGAAATATTGAGTAAGGGGATAGGTGTAGGTGCATGCATGCGATTATTAGAACTCCTTTTTGCGCGAAAGAAGGATGCACCTTCCTACGTGCAAACTTACTATTGGATCGTACAATAATCGCTTCGAGACTGTGTAGATGAAGGAGGTTGGAGTGCTTGAAGATATGCATAGGACACAATTCGACAGCCGATGTTGCAAAAGAAGATCAACCATTCTTTCATCTAAATGAGTCTAGCCGGCCAAAAAGTTCGTGTTGGATAATCCAGAGTCTCTTTTTTGGAGTCATATTTTACAATATCTGCTCATCCTATTTGCTCTCTAACTATGGTTACAGATCTTGTTTCTAGGTTTTGACCGGGAGTAGAATTTTTGAAGAGCTTTTGTGATTCCAATGGATTCTCAAACCAGAATTATATTTCAAAAAACTTGCCATGGTTGTGTGTGTTAACTGAAGGAATTTGACCAACATATATTAAAAAGATAATAATATTTCATATATTTTTACCATAAAGTCATTATGATATTTCTATGCAAAAAAAAGACCATTGTAACGTGGTATAATCAAAATTCTTTAACTTTATTAGAAGTTTATATTCACAATGAACAAAAGAATTGTTAATTTGCAAAAATCTGGAGTGACTCATTGCTATGATGTGCATATATGTATTTTGGCAGATGAGCATTCAAAGTGGAGCCTCTGCTTTTCCAGAGCAAGGCAGTGAAGCAGTAAAGAAGGGAACCCATTTGGAGACAAATGCAGTGGGGATGGGTATCTGGTAGAAAGATGAATCCATGAAACTAGAGTAACAGAAGCAGGTGGAAGAGAAGTGAAGGTAAATTACTGTATGAGGCCAAAGGTATAGAGTGGCGAGATGAATGGAACAGAGGGTAGAGGCCCCTGTGGTACCCTTCTAGAGGACTCTGCCTCTCCGATACCAGATTGAATAATAATTTCTCTGCCTGGTACGGTCTATTCCCCACATCATTCATCTTTTTAATGAGCAAATCTAGCCAAGTTTCAGAGCCTTGTCGATGATAGTAGTGCCCACTTCTCCTCACATTTAAACAGACCCCAATGATGATACTTAAGCACATTGGTGTTTTTTCTTTTTCTTTTTATTTTTAGGAAGAGAATACTGTTGTCTTTGAATAATACCTGTTGCCGCCGATCCCGGAACGCCAAGATGGAGCACTTTCAGGAACCTATAAGACGGACGGCAAGAGTCAAAAAGCTCGTCGGATTAGCTCCAACCGAGTCCTCCAATATTTTTGAGGAGGATTTCTCCGGCAAGAAATGGAGAACGAGAAGAAAATAGTCATACCGAAATTAAGGAGAAAGGAAGTGTTCTTTTTTTCCTCTTTTCCTCTTTGAGATCCCACATTTTCGATAAATCGTACCCCAATAACAATAAACTCTAAGCCGTACCATAACAATCTGCTAACGTGGTGCAACAACCTAGACACAAATTATAATGGCATCGCACGTGATAGAATTGCTGAAACTATACAAACATTTAGGCGGAAGGGTCAAACCGCCTTTGCCATAAAAAAAGAATGCTTAGCTCAGGCCCGTCACCAAGCTGACCGATCATTAGATTAAGCTGAGGTACCTCGGCTGCCTCTGATTTGCTTATCCTAGCTTTTCTGGCCGGCTCGAAGGTCTGATGAACCCTAACAACACTCACGTCAGACATCTTATTTGTAATTGGTAGGAACTTCATGATCAAGGAATTATTCATGAGAAGAACCAACCCATTTAACTAATTGCTTGAATGAATGCTTTATTCTATCAAAAAAAACAAAGATGAATGCTTTACGAAAACAAGTTGATGATTGAGAATATTCTCGATTTGTGTAGTTAACAGTCGACGCAAGAATAGACCTTCACCTACAGTGACCATTTTCTGTGTCAGAATTGAGGCTTTATTCCGTTGGTATACCCAACATAGCCTAATAATTATTTTTTCTATGGTCGTGGAAGCCAAACCACTCTTTTCCTCTTTTTTTTTTCCTTTTCTTTTTTTTTCCTTTTTCTGTTTCAATAAGACAAAGGCCTTTTACAGCATCATAAAGAATTACTTTTAGAACAAGAACAAAACTCCGCGCCAAACAGCCTCTACCAATTTGATGCAACCAAAGGAAAAGATAATCATTACTAAAAAGAATAATCCGATATAACTTGTATGCCGCCACAAACTCATTTGCAAAGAAGCAGAGCTAACATCCAGTGAGATAAATTATAATTTAGTCACGCAACTAAGACCCATAGCAATTTGGAATCCATCAAAAAAGGGCCTCTTCCCCTGGCTGCAATGTCAAAAAGTCAATGGAGATGAAGAATGATAGCACCGGTCCAGTTGGAGAAGAAAATAAAAGTATAAGCATCAGCTTGGATTGTGGAACAATGTTTTTACTTGAATTACCAAAAAAAACGATGTTTATACTTTTCAGTGCAAAATAAAGGCTATCTATCAATAATATCTTTTTGATCAACTGGTTGTTGCTGGAAGCAGAGGAAGCCATAACACATTTTTTCTTGAATGATACTTCTCGGCTGACAGGTTTATGATGTCTATTTTGCAAGTAACACAAAAGCAAAATGTCAGTGAGTGCAAACACAAGCAAGACGAGATGAGCAGTGCAAGTAAAATCAGAAATATGGAATAAGATTCTCACTGGACATTCCCCAATTCAGAAAAAGAATCCCAACATGAGCTGATATCAGATAGTTTGTGGGAGAGAACATATTGGAAGCGTTAGTATCAATTCTTTTATAGGTGGTTGATGACAGCTTCAACCTCAGAAGGAGAATAGAGATGATAAGTTGGAGCCACCTTTGCAATGTTAACGTTGTTTGGTGTTACCTGAACAAAGAGCAAAATCCTATATCAGCATTATTTTGACGGTCCAGAAAAGGAAAAGAAATAAAATAACAAGAAGACAGTCCTGCCTTGTCTTCCATCACTTGTCTCAAGATTGAGAGTGCTATCGTTTCAGCTTCCTGAAGGGTTATATCCTGCAGGATAATATCATCCAGTACATTTCCAAGGTTAATATCATTCATGAGTCAGTTTTGAGGGCTTCAAGTATTTGAAAGAAGCCTGGAAGTGGATGACTAGCTTGCAATACACAATAACAACTACAAGAAAATATAGTTGATCAAGGAAATCGATGTACCTTGTTATACTGCTCTTGCAAGGCGCCGTCACCTTCTTTCGAACCAGATCCTATTGCTTTTGCACTGCACTGCCAAAATGCGCTGGATGGGTCTGTGTAGTATCTGCATATTGCATGTGCGAAAAGTAAATACGCTGCATAAGGAAACTATATTTATGCATGCATGTGCAAAAAGCTATTTCATTTACTTATGCATAAAAGGCAATGTAGTTCATTCGGTAAACGAAAAGAAAAAAATGAAAATGAACCACTCAATTTACTTCATTTTTCTGTCATCCTGCCAAAAAAATAGCGGATCACCAGTCCTTTCACCGCATATGCGGAGTTTCTGGATAGGTTTAACGTACAGAAGGAGCAATCTTTTCAGCATACAAAAAGGGAAGGACATTGTTTTTAACATGGTTTAGCTTCCTTGAAGTCTTTAACAGAATTGGCATAAGTGTTTTCTCATGAAAGAGATAATCACTCTATACTTAATTTTGCAATTTTTGTATCTGTGGAATTCATGAAATTGTAATAATCATTATAAGCATGCTGATTATTTATATTCATGGTGTCTCAAATTGCTGAACAAGGAACTAGAGCTAGAGGCACTGAGAAACAATGTGATGAATTTCCTACGACAAACAATGCTCCTGTAGTGAATGTGAGGATAGCTAGCTGGAATTTTTTTTAATCCATCCAACACCACATCCAGAAACTAATCCACCTGTGAAAGAAAGGTTTGCTATGCACCACAACAAATAAGATTGAGCGTTAGGAGGCATTAGAATTTTGAGAGCCGGAGATTAAATGGCAATGGTATGCCACTTCATGGTAGGCTTGTTATCCTGAACCAAAAATGAGCTAAGTGAATGCAAAGAAAAGCCGGCATATTTGGTTTTGATGAAGATACTGGTGGATAGTATTAATAACTTTGATAGCGGATCCTTGCAGCTGAGATCAAGGGAAAACGAAAACAGTTAGTTTGTAACTGATCAACCTCTAGTCAGGATGAAAATCACAAGCTAGTGATTTGATTATCAGACATTCTGGACCACAAAGGCAATGAAGTGGATGATAAGAATGACATGATTGATGGTTGCAGTGCTAATGTTTGCTGGTGATCACTGCAGCCTAGTATTGCTTCCGCTCTTATACATAGCAAATCTTTACACTGCAAAAATTACCTGCTGCCTAGTTGATGTCCGTACTACATTGTAAACATTACCTGCTACCTAGTTGTTATCCAAACCAGTGGTGCTACATTTTGCATGTAAACTTAATGAGCTGGGGATATGGAACATCATGGTTATGTATGCAGCTGCAAACAAATATACATCATACATAGGAAGCTCATATTGTTTTGGTGGTTAGCACTTAATTGCTATACCAGTTACTTGAGGCATGCACTAGTGGGAGGATCTAACAGAACCTAAGTCAGCTATAGATAAAGGAGTCGCGGACTACTTAACCTCCCTTTCAAATGAATTCATATCCACCTGTATCTTTAGATACACATATGTAGCACATTTCTATGCTCATCTTTATGCAGCTTAGATGATGACAGTGAATGTTACAAGTATGGAACTATCAAATGGGTGCTGTTGAAATGCAGCCAAGAATTTCTTCTGTCATGAATTATGAGTTAAAAACCATTAGGCAGCATAAATTGTTTTCAACAAACAGAATAAACATAACATTTATAATGTGACGGTCAAACATGTCTATGACTTTTCTAAATAATATTTCCTTGTAAATATTGATTAGAAGTAAATTATAGATTTTTTAATTTTCCACTTTCAAAATTTCCATGGCCTAGAGGGGGACAACTGACCAAGATGGTAGTCTCTACTGTTGATACAAGAGACCTGGGTTTGATCCTGCCCTCACTGACTTTTGGCTAGGCTTCCATGCATCCTATTCTGACAAAAATGGCCAACTATATGTTTCTTAGGTTCTTTACCAAAAATTGGCTGAAATATTTGGCTTTGATGGTCAAACGCAGTTGTGGCGCTGTGAATAAAACTAGACAGATGATTCTAGAATGCATGCTAGTTGATTGCATGAAAAAAAAAAGTCTAATAAGTATTAATTCATATATTCAATTGGAATAGTTTAAATCCACTAGATATGTACTATGTGCCTGAAGCTCTATTTCTTAAATTGAAATCCCAACCAATCTTTCTCCCTAGTACAGCAAAAGCAAACAATACAGCATACCTCCTTTTTCTCTCCCACTATATATAACAGATCTCTTATAGTGAGATTACAAGAAATTAGTTTGACATATGAAAATGGATTAATATTGAACTAGAGAAAATTGCATTTTGAGACTATTTTTGAATGTCAACAACCTTAATGAACACGTTTCAGAAACATATCTTTAACCTTTAATACATGATTTGTGAACCTTTGGTACACATCTCTAAAAGTAACACTACTTGTTGCTACTAGATGTAACCTGAATACTCCAAGGAATCAGTATGTTCGGCAAAAGAAGATTTCCAATATGCTGCTCAAATGCCTTTCAGGCATATAGGTGAAGAAATTTCATTGTATTGTTAGGAGAATCATTAAAATATATTGTTTCAGATTACCATGTCATAATTAAGTTTTACCATGTTAAGTAAGTTTCAATAGTTCAAGTATTAGAATTGAGGTTTACATCTTATGACTAGTCACCAGACAATTGTTTTGTATGGTACTACAGCTTACAGTTTCATTAGAAAAGTTTAATTTTATGCAATTAAATAAAACCTTAAAAACACAACATATTTCTTATTAAGCATCTAATGCATTCAAAAAACAGATGACTGAAGCTGCCCTATTCCTACAATTCAAAGAGATAACTCCAGTCTATCAAGCATATGAATAGACAGAAATACTACAACCAATATCAAATATACCAAATTGTGAGGCATCAAAAATTTGAAAATCAAGATATCAAGCAACGAGGTACTTACAAGCTAGGCCCATTCTCATCATGTCCAGCAATTAGGAGAGCCACCCCAAAAGGACGTGACTATAGAAAAGAACAATATTAATATAAGAAAAAAAAGGATCATGAATACAACTAATATCTATTTTATTTCATGGAATTATTTTTCTAAAAGGAGAAGATATTTCTGATAAATAAAGTAACAAGAGCAAATATCAGAATAAGCAAAAAAGTTTGTATTTTCCTCTTTATTTGAGTTGAAAATTCAGTGGCAACCTATATTGGGTTAAATGCCCTAATATGGTTTCAGCCTACTTCGTGACGAAAATAAGTATGAGGATCACAAAGAATAGCAATGAAGATCCAACATCTTAAACAATGTGATGGCACAAAGCGACGACGGAAAAGTCTTCCAAAGAGACACCAATTACCAAATGCACTTGAAAAGGAAAAGGCATTAAGGTTCTAGACTGTTGAACTGAAATTTGTTAATCATGTATGGCATGCTATGGGTTCCATAAGCTGGAAAAATACTGTTTGGAAAAGGAAGAGCATCATCTAAAGCGCCCCCCCCCCTCTCTATAATTTGAATTAACATACTTATTCCAGATGTTAGTCAGGCTTAAAATAATTAACAAGGTTTACCATAGATCCTTCCTTGCCTTCACCAAACCTAAGGGCAAGATCACAGAGAGCTTGTGTAGTAGAATCAACTGACATTGGCTTGCCATATGAGAACCTGTGATTCTGATAATCAGGCAACCAGTTTAGTTATTTATAAACGCCATAGCACCTAAGCTACTCTGAAGCGCAACTGACAATGAAACAACACCTGGGTTTCAACACGTGCATGTTCAACAAGAGCGCGAGCATCAGCCATTACTCCACTGATAGCACAACCTATGTGTTCATCAATCTCCATGATCTTTTCTACACTGCCTGGCTCCTGTAATGCAATTTTTTTTTTTTACAATTTGATCTGTAGACTTAAATAACAAGAATAGAAACACATGAAAAAAACTATGAAGATAGAAAATTAAGGAAATAAAACCTCCAGAGATGCAAGAGTAGTCAAACTAGAAGACAATCTGATATCAGATACAAAATTCAAGCTGCACATTGTGACCATCCATCAATGTCCAAATTTGTCAAATAATAACCTGGATAAATTGGTTTGTACAAGTGTCTAGCATTTATTGAGTAATGGAATGAAATAAAGTTGAGAACACTAGAACACCATTATTAACTTTTTTTTTTTTTTTTGCTTTGAAAAAGGGGAAGGGGGGAGGAAGGGACAAGCCCACCCCCGCGTAGCAGCCCCACTAGGCCCC
>JAOXJJ010001100.1:22191067-22216468 GCA_025769935.1 Phoenix roebelenii | reverse complement strand
CTTTGAAAAAGGGGAAGGGGGGAGGAAGGGACAAGCCCACCCCCGCGTAGCAGCCCCACTAGGCCCCCACCCCACCAGGAGCCATTTTTAACTATTTACTAAATTGGTGTTTGGCCTGTTACATGTTTTTCAGAGAATCCATGAAAATATGTATGCTGAGTGGTCTAGCAGAATTTTTTTCCCCTCAGATAGGATAATTAAACTAAATTTAAATAGATGCCACCAGATTTCTTTTAGGAAACGAAAATGCTCACGACAAATATAGCTGACATCAGATTGATAGTTAGGTGAATTTGCATAACCTAAGAGCTGCAGTGGCTGGGACGCTACCTTATTGTCGGAAAAAAAAAAGAAAAAAGAAATAAATTTGTGTAGAGTGCATTATATTCAAGTATAGAAACATAGCCACCAATAATTTCTAATATAGAAAGAATCCTGCATGCCCCTGGAAACAATAATATCAATTTAGTTCATAAAGGAAAGTATACCAAGATGTAGAATTGCACCATGCATGATAAAGATCAAGAGCAGTGAGGTTGGTGATTCTCTGTCCACTAGAATCATTTGAGGCGACTTTCCTGATGTAAAATAGCATGTTCTCTTTTCTACTCATTTTCTTTCCCATTGACCTGTCAAATAAGTAACTCCTTTGCAGTGTATAAAAGGCTAAGATCATAACACTTCCTAAACTCCTGACCAACATAATTAAGTTCGCTAAACTCATGACTGCCTTGAAATCTGAACAATATGGGTGCTTCATCTTATAATCAACTATTTATCTATAATACAAAGATCGCGTCTCTCCACTATAAGGAAAGCCCCATTAATAACACTATCCTAAAAGAGAATCCAATTCACAAACCCAATTCAGATTATCAATTAGAAGCCTAAAATATTCACAAAGCAGAACCAAGAGGAAAACTTTGAGTTGAAGTTCAGGGGGGAAAATACCAGAAGAGGAGAACTGACACGCTTCTCAACAGCGAGAACGACGCCCTCCTTTGTCTTCAAACCGATCGCAGTCGACCCCAACTGCGCAAAAATTAAAGCAAAGGCCGAAAAATGCTCAAAAGAGACCTTTTCTGTTGATTCATATGCCAAAAATTACGATAAAAATGGGAAAGATTACCTTGATCGCCTCGATGGCGTATTCGATCTGAAACATCCTTCCCTCCGGCGAGAAGGTGTGAGCATTTAGGCCATAATCCGTTCTTCAAATCCATCCGAAATCTCAAGGGACTCAACAAACGACTGAACCAAACAAAACCAGATGAACACCCTAGATTCGAGAGCGTTGAGGCCTCACCTTGTGAGAAGCATCTCCGAGGTCGACTGGAACCCTAGGATCCCGCAATGAGCGCGCCGAAACCCTAGAAATTGCGTTTGAAAAGGAGATCAGAGGGAAGAGAGATATCGAAGAAAGTAGAAGGGGAGGGAAGGCGTCGCATGGTAAGGCTACCAGTGGGCGCGTTTTCGTGTGCAGGTGATAGAATTTCCAACGTGGGAGGTGACGGGACTTCTGCCTCCAAAGTTAAGCTTTAACTGGCCTAACTAGATGAAGAAGAGGCCCATGGGCCGCAACACTGATGGATCTGGCTTGGTTTCTCAGAGACTGAGCTCAATAGCTCATGGAAACTAATTGTTAGATGGGGGGATTGCCAAAAAGTTAACAATTTCTTTTCCTTTTTTTAAAAAAAATTCCACAATCTCTACCATTAAAATGATCCACCGCCAATTGTGGCAAACCCCTCTTCTGCTCATAAGTTTTCATTTGTCGGTAATTCGACGTATATCAGCAGCAATGTTTCGAGGCCGAGATGAGAGATGATTTAAGAAGTCCTCAGAAGTTGACGGATCATAATTCAATCCATAGAGCTAGTCCAGTATCTATGGCTTAAGAGTTCTTGGTGAGCTCAATTTTGATGATGATATTGTCCAAATTGAGAATGTTGGGTTTGGTTCGAAAGAACTTGACGCGGAAGACTATATATTCTCATGGTCATCATAGACTAATTTGCGAAAGCTCGTGCAATAATTTCGAACCACAATCGATCTTTTGAAAGCTGTTTTTTTTTTTTTGTAGTATATTGATGCATTGTCTCTTTTTGAAGCAATACCTAATCAACAGAAACCGACCCCCTAAAATACATATCGTTTAGTGGTGCATGGCTCAAATAATCATTTCTCGGATTAAGAACTCTTCCAACTGGACAAATGACTAAAAAAGATTATGCACATTTCTGGTATTAGTTACTATGTGCCAGCTTTTTCATTGAGCTAATTACACTTGAACTTAACTTTTAATGTATGAGTTAAGGTTTGAGTTATGGATGACTGATAATGATTTGTAAAGCCTTGCATAAGTAGGATTGCTAAGGGTTTGCTTTGTTTTGCTTTGTTCTGCTCTCTCTCTCTCTCTCTCTCTTCCCCTATGTCAAAAATAAATGGCCTAGTTTACATAAAAAGGAAATCATATATTACTTTACATGTTATGTAGTCTCTCTGCAAAACTCTTAGTTGTTTTGTACAAGTTTAAGAAAAGAGAGTGGTGAAACTTGCCTGCTACCTAGTAAAATTCCGCTACTATATATTATATCACAAGTTCAAGCACCTAGTTTTAAATAATCCTCGATATTAGAGACATGTCAACCAATTCAATCCAAATTACTGATAGATGTCAGGTCCAATTCTTGATGGCAAAGTCGATGCTTAGATCATCCGGTTCGCTGGTTTGTTTCTACGTTCGCATTGGAGAGGAGCAACCTGGTGGTATCTGGCTGGAATTAAATTTTTGATTGATTTTTTTCTGAAAAGTGTGCACTGTAACCTTTTGCACTTACGCTCCTATAAATTGTTTTCTTATTAGTTAACTACTAGAAAGATTTGTCATCTTAGTACCGAATTCTATATCGTTACCATTCTACTATTGTGCTGGTACGTGGTACGGCATAAGATGGCATGACGTATCAGGTATTCGTAAACAGCATAGTATATTGAATGTTGATAGAGTATGAGATTATGTACCAATTCGGTATCGTATGAGACTCCGTACCAATTCTACATTGGTACGGTATGCATGCTGATATAGTATGGTACCAGACCAATCAGTATGGCAAATCTTGACTAATGCAGTTAGTACTCCAAATAAAGAGATACGATTAATTTGGTATTGGAGGATTTATTGCTAGCTAGTTGAAGCTACGCTCAAGATTAATAGTCACCGCATGATATCCATGCTAGTCGAATTTGTTAAATAAGCTCACGAATCCAAGAATTCTAGAGAAGAATGGGAGCAGAAGCAAATAAAATGACTCCTGCCAAAATTGCATGCTGTCATTACCGGACAACTGAGGGGAATCAGACTGGGATAATCTTAATTGATGTTAAATGAGAGACTGCATAGCTTCAACTTTCCTCACAAAGAAACAAAAAAAATTGGTGCCTCAGGTCTGCAAGTACGCAGAAGAAATATAATATCAGAACTCATAATACGTGACTTGAAGACTTAATTAGTTGGGTGTAAAACAACTAAAACTACGTACATATTCAATCTCCCACGAGAAAATGAATGTGTAGAGCTATTTATGTCCATATCAGTGATTTGCCAAACAATGCATCAATGAATTCTACAAACCTATTCCCTGGAATATTTGGCTTCAATAATGGGGAATATTCATAAAACAAGGTCCAGTAGTCAGTCTTGTGATTTCACAGATCCTTTCTCAAAACTCTGTTCATGCCATTCAACTTGCAAGCACTCTGGCACGCAAGCAAAACATGAGAAATGGTCTTTCTGAATAATTTCAAGATAAGGCTGCATGCTTGAGGATCTTGATAATAAACAAATGCCTGTTGAAATACTAATCTTGAATGCTGACTGAGAAACTCCGAAAATCCAGAAGAACATAATACATTCTGTCGTATTCTCTCTGCATATGCTGTTAATCAGTATCCAAGTTTTAGAAAGACTGGCTTGGTGAATCTTGCCCACTCTCTAGTAGAATACTCAGGCATCAGTTCATCTGATTTCCATATTTCTTACTTACTTAGTTCAAGCAATCAGTTTCCACTTTATTACATACTATGGCCAAAGGGTATTAGCTAGTTCGTCCCCAATTAACTTAACAAGCAATCCAACTCTTGCCAACTTTTTTCACGTTTATGTGAACCATCTCCATTGCTTCTCTAGCTGTCCTCCTATCAACCCACCTTTCTTCAACTGCATACAAATTAGACAATAATACATAAGTTGATCCATCAACCATGCCCCACATCACCATCTTGGCTACCACAGCCAAACCTAATGCAAAGTATCCATAATTTATACAAGAACTAATCAGACTTCTCAACATTGTCGAACCAGGTGTAAATCCCATTCTTTGAATAAAATTGACAGCTTCCTTGAACAAACCAGCACGCCCAAGAGCATCAACAACACAAGCACAATGTTCACTCTCTGGTCTAATTCTGAAGTCATCCCACATCATGGTGTAGTATTGGATTACCTTGTGAACAAGACCGCCGTGGCTGCAACCGGTCAGAACTGCAAGAAATGTAATTCCATCGGGTTTCACCCCAAGGTCAATCATCTCGTTGTATGCCTTCAACAGCTCAGCAATGTTACCATGCTGGGCATGCCCCGAAAGCAAAGCATTCCAAAGGATGAGGTCATGTTTAGATGTCCTTGTGAAGTAGTTGACCGCACTCTTCATGCTACCGCACTTGGAATACATGTCAATAAGAGCACTCCCGATGAAGGTATCCTCTTCTAGTCCAGTTTTTATGATAGCAGCATGAAGTGACTTCCCAATTTCAGAAGATGTTAATTTCGTTGAGGCTGTCAGTGCACAAGCAAAAGTAAAGTGATTTGGCTTTAATCCATCTTGGAGCATTCTAACAAGCCATACTAGAGCTTCCTCACTATAGCCAAGTTTTGCATAGGCTGAAATCAATGCAGTCCATGAAACAACATCATGCCTCATCATTCTGAAAAGTTTCGTGGCCTCAGTAAAGCACCCACAATCAGCATAAAGAGATAGTAATGCAGTCTGGACTGAGATATCAGTTTCACAACCTGACTTGATCACAAAAGCATGAGCTTGTTTGCCTTGATCAATAGCCTGCAGATCAGTGCATCCCGTGAGAACACTGATGCATGCAACTGAATCTACATAGAAACCTTCTCTATTCATCTGGTAGAAACTTCTCAAAGCTTCCATGGAGAACCCATTGTAGACATACCCTGATATTATTGTCGTCCATGATAATACACTGCAATCTTTACCAAGCTGTCGAAATATTTTCTGCGCATCCTCCATAGAAATACATTTTGCATACATATCCATTAATGCATGTCTGATGCAGCTGTTGGATTCGAAACCATATTTAAGAATAAGAGAATGGAGCTGGATACCTAGTTGCAAGCACCCAGAAGTGGCTGCAATCCCGAGAATGCAAACTAACAATATGTCATCCAACAACCCTCCTTCATGGCAGATCCAATAGAACACTTCCAAAGCATCTTGAAAGCATCCTAGATTGGCATAGCCATCAATCAAACTGGTCCAAGACACCACGCTCCTGCTATCTGAACAAACTAACAAATCAAAAGCATCATTGCTACAGCCACAGTCACAATACATCCTCACAAGAATATTCTCCACAGCATCGTCGCTCTCAAAGCCAAGCTTAATTGCCAAACAATGAACTTGAATTCCTTGTCTCAAAGATTCATACCCATTAATCCCACCCAACAGATTCACAAAAGTAGCTCTATTGGGCACCATAGAAAATGCCAAAACATAATCTCGAAACTTCACAAAAGCTTCCCCAAAATTCCCAGCTTTTGAAAGTAAACCAATCACAGTGTTAACCAACACAATGTCTTTACACTCCAACATGTCAAAAACCTTCATCATCTCACCTAAAAGCCCAAACTTAGCATAAAACTCGACAAGTCCATTTGCAACAAAAGCACTGTTTCCAAGGCCATACTTAATTATAACGCAATGAATCCACAATCCCACACCAAAATCTCGATAACTTGAGCAACTCTTAAGAGCACGTGTGAAACTAAATTCATCCGGAGCAACTCGACATCGCAGCATTTCTCTGAAGCCAGCAAAGGCATCCGAGCGGAGCCCAGAAAGAAAGTACCCATCGATGATGGTGTTCCAGGAGACAACATCAGGTTGCAGCATTTCATCAAAGACCTGACGGGCGTCATCCACGGACTGGCACTTGGAGTACACATTGGCCAGGCTGTTTGAGAGGAAGAGGCGGGGACGGGGCATGGTCTTGAGGATGTGGCAATGGAGGGCCTTTCCATTGGAAATCGACTGGGTCTCCGTGAAGGCTCGGAAAAGCCCGGCGTACGTCTTCTCTAGCTCAAAGAGTTCAGTGGAGGACCTAATGGAAGCTGGGTTATTTGAATACAAACGGGTGTGGAATTTGACCGTTAAGTTGATGGTGGAGCGAAATGAGAGCTTAAGCTTTGTTGGAGATCTGAAGCCCATCCATCTAATTAGTAATTACCGAGCCATTATCGCCGGACCTCCTTCCGGTGATCTAACGAGAGCTTAGGAGCCGAGCCCGTACCATTATAACGGGTCCGACTCGTGAAGTGCAAATCTGGAATTGCATCTGAAAAGTTTTCTTGCGCCGAACTCTAACCAAAGTGAATTCCGATGATAGACTGCCTATTGATGATGATAATACTGAAGTGGCGTTCAGAGATCAGGTTTCCAGGTTGATTGCTACGGAAGGTGCAGTACTTTTGAGGCTTCTGCTTTTGGGCTGGAGATCAGAACCATATAGGAGAAATTTTTCTATGCAAGATGTGTACTGGAGACTGGGTGTATTATTTTTGAGGAAAACTTAACAGCGGTGTTGAGCGCATACCGGAGGCGGGTGGGGGGAGGCAAAGCATTCGCTTCTAAGTGATATCCGACGCTGAAAGACTTCTGTGCTTTCTAAACTGTGCATGTATTTTGGAAGGCAAACAAAACTGCTGATTAAGTCGTTTCATTTGCTACCCAATAATTTAGAGGGATCCTCTGAACTCGACATGCTTCTGTTCCTTAAGTCGCTATGTAGTCTTATTTTTATGAATTCACACGAAATTTGTGTGGGCCTAATGTACCAAAAAAATAAACAAATAAATAAAAAAAGTCCCGTTCCGCACGTTTCCGGATCCGGATCTATGCTCCATATAATCGACTCCTCCGCCTTCGCCGGCTTCTCCGCTTTCCTTCTCCTCCCTGCGCCGCCCTTTTTCGTTCAAAAAACCTCGTTTTTTCTTAGACTCCCGCCGCCGCGCCGCCGCCGCCACGTCCTCTTTCTTTCGAATTCAATGCTCATAGCTCTCAAACGCCTCCTCGTTCCTTCCACAGCCCGCGCTTTTACCTCCCTCTCCCCTCTCCCGTCCCCTATCTCCCCTTCCGACTTCGAATCCCTCGTCCTCCGCCAGTACCGAGCCGGAAAATTCCACGCTCTCCTCCCCTCCGTCGTAGCCGATCCCTCCGTCCTCCTCGCCGCCTGTCGCAACCTCTTCTCCCGCTCCCACCCCTCCTCCTCCACGCTACCCCTCCCCTTCCTTCCCTTCTCCCTTCCCGCCCTCTCCGCCACCCTCCGCAGCGGCGCCCTCGACCCCGCATCTCTCTGCTCCTCCCTCGCCTCCTCCCGCCGGAAAGGTCAGGCCTTGTTCCTCCCCACCCTCGAGCTCAAGGTCGCCCTCGAGGCCCTCCGTATGGCCCTCGCCGCCGTCTACGAGTCCCGCCTCGCCACCTTCGCCTACGGCGGCCGCGCCGGGATAGGCCGCCACACCGCCGTCCGCTACCTTAAGTCCACCGTCAGCAACCCCACCTGGTGGTTCCGTGTCGCCCTCCGGCGCGAGCACTTCGGTCCCCGCCACGTGCGCCGTCTCGCCGCCGTCATGGAGGAGAAGATCGACGATCCAGCCCTCATTGCCCTCGTCGAGCGGCTCTTCGAATCGGAAGCGGTGGCGATCGAGCTCGGTGGAGTTGGTCTGGGGAGAGGCTTCCCCCAAGAGAGCGATCTTAGCTCGATTCTCATCAATATCTACTTCGATGCCTTTGATCGGGAGATCCAGGAGCTTCGAGCTGAGGTCCATAAGAAGAATCCCAGGCTCCGTGATCTCGATGGCGAGAACTCTCGGGTTATTCATACGCCTATTAGGGTTTATGCCGTTAGGTACTTGGACGAGATACTGGTGATCACTTCTGGCTCCAAATTGTTCACAATGAACATAAAAGATAGGATTTTGAAGCACTTGGAGGGAGAATTGGATCTGAAAATCGATAAATTGAAGACCTCGATCCATAGCGCTGTCTCCGAGAAGATGGATTTCATGGGAATGGAACTTCAGGCTGTCCCTCCTTCGGTTCTGCACCCTCCCATGTCAGAGAAGGCCATTAGGGCAAAGAAGAAGTACCTAAAGAGGAAGGCGGCAAAGGCATTGGAGTTGAAGAATGCCCGCGAGACTCGAAGGAAGAAGCTTGGATTGAAGATATTGAATCATTTGTTCAAGAAGCTTAAGCGTGGCCATGTGTTTGAATTTGATTTCCGGATCGAAAGTGAGGTCAGAGAGGTGTTTAGGAATTGGGCCGAGGAGGTGGTGGCAGAGTACTTCAAGTCTAGAGAGGATTGCTGGAATTGGCACCGGATGCTCACGACTGGAGACTTTTTATCTTTGAAGAGGGTGAGGGATCAGTTGCCTCTGGAGTTGGTAGATTCGTACGATGAGTTTCAGGAGAAGGTCGATAAGTATCTAAATCCTGTTGGGATTAGTAAGGTCTTAGAGGAAGAGGAGAGACAAGAGGAGGAAGAAGAAGAGAGGAGATATGCTAGGAGGACAGTGGAGGATTTAACTGAGTTGAAAATGAGAGTCAATGCACCTATACAACTTGTAAGGAAGGCAGTGAAATTTGCTGGTTTTACTAATTCTATGGGGCGACCCCGGCCAATCAAATTGCTCATCTGTTTAGATGATGCTGGTATTATCAAATGGTATGCTGGTGTGGGAAGGAGATGGTTGGAATATTTCTGTTGCTGTCGGAACTTTAAAATGGTAAAGACTGTTGTCAATTACCACTTGAGGTTCTCTTGTTTCTTGACACTGGCAGAGAAGCATGAATCCACTAAACGCCAAGCCATTAGACATTACACCAAGGATCTGAAAGTCATCGATGACAATGGTGTGGAAGAAGTCTACTTTCCTACTGAGCGGGAGATAAAGATGATGGGAGACAAGAATCTCTCTGATCCAAAGCCCGTGGATGGTACATTATCTATGATTTTAGCTAGACTAGCTGTCAATGAACCTGCTTGCTCCTGCTTAGCCCATTTCTGTGATAGAAAGGATACCGTTCTCTATAGAATACGTTTGCTTCAGAACCGTTTGAATGTAGATCCCTTGAATGAGAACAAGTGGGTGCCAGGGATGGGCGCTATTCATGAAAGCCTGAATAAAAAGGTTCTTTCACTCTGTGCACAACATGCAAGCGATTTGTTCATGGGCAGGATTGCACTCCAAGACATTGACTGTACCTCATTTGTGAATGTCGAGTAAATTGCACAAGTAACATATCAATTGCTTAGAAGATATGGTTCTGAATTCGGTGAAACTGTTGGAGGTCATCACTAGACTAAATGTTCGCACAAGCTCTCCTTGTTGCTTTGCCAATGTGGTGTTGCTAACTCTTCATTTGCCCAGGTAAGAGAGATTTGATTGAAAGTTTCGTATTGTCAAATAAAATATTGATTGATATTAATGTCATTGTCATTTATTGGGTACTGAAAATGGAAGCTATTCAAGGAGTTACAATTGAAGGATCAAAAGTTTTTGCGCTAATAAGACATAGACTAGCATCAAATATGTGACTTTAGTTAAATAACATCCTGTTTAAGTTTTTATCTTCTTAATGGCTCAGTCCTTTTGTTTTTCAATATGTATTTACTAGGTTATTGTTCTTTACCAAAGAAAAAGGTGCATATTATAAGCTATTTTCGGTATCACTGCTCGGTGACTTCTGGTTTTAGAGATGCACAATTCTGGTATTGGAAGGTATGCACTTTAATTCTTCTTTATCTTTCACGAGGAGCAATATTCTCTTCTAGCTATGTATTTCAAAAATAGATAATTTACTGTAGACATTTTTTCAGTGAATTAGAGATCGTATCATTAATAGATATCGATTCTGAACCAGATCCATATTTTCTAAGAATGAATCTGCAAATTTTATATCATAAGCATGCAAATTTCCTTGAAGATTAGGCAACTGTTCTTTTCTGCTTATCAAATTATAATAAAACTTAGTAATAGCACTGCATTGTTTTAAGGACCATCCCTAATATTCTTTTGATGATGCAGTCAGAAATGGAATGTCTATTGACTTGATTGTCCTGTCCTCTAGGGAATTACCATAGCACTAGAAAATGCAAAATTGTCCTTTTATTACAATTACTAGTGTCCTTCCCTCTTACGGTCCTTGATGTTGATGTGAGCTTGCATTTGGTTTAATTGGCTGCACAACGGGATTAAGTCATAAGACTCTGTTTGCTGTAATGTTTACACATTTGAGAAGTATAGCGATTGCTGATTTTTTGTACTAGAAAAACAAAGCAAAATTCGGAAATCTTGCATCTTTCTGCAGATATAATAAACTATTGTTCCAATCTGTCATGGAAAAGTGCTATTTCACATCTAAGCATACACAAGTAAATGTTGAATCTGGTAATGTGAACAATATAAATATCTTCTGTATTGTAGCATATGCAACAACATTCGAAGCTAGTGAACTTGTTGATTACAGTTCAATTGTTTATGAAGCTGCCAAAATTTCTACCAGGGTTCATACATGTTCTGCTATGCAACTTCAGATAGCAGTTCTGCTCTCTTTGGTAATGGCACAGTGGCCCTATTTCACATTTGCATTTCTTGAAAAAACTCATTTGGACAATGATAGATTATAACAATCTGCACTTTAGAGTATATAAAAAAAATGACATCGCAATTTTTCTTCTTCATGGAGCCATGTTCACACAAATAATATGCAATTTATTTATTAAAGAATTAAGAAACTGATCTGGAGTTTATACCTAGACTAGTGTGTCATTAGGGTATGCTTGTCTTTGCCTTTATTTCTTGTTTTCTATTTTAAAAACAAAATTACAGAAACCGAGACAAAAAACATGTTTGGTGTTATAGTTTTTATTTTCTTTTTTCAAAAACTATTTTTTTAAAAATAAGAAAATCATGTTTGTACCACCACAACCAATACCACCTCTACCACCATCGTCGTTGCCTTATTACCTTCACCATTGTTGTCGCCGCCTTCACCACTATTGTTGCCACCTCCGCCATCATTGTTGCCACTGCCACTCCATTATCATCATCCTCACTTCGCCACATCACCGATATCTTCGCTATCGCTACCATCACTGCCACCATCATTGTTGTCGTTGCCTCTACCACACCACCACTGGCATTAAAAACCTTTGGCATATCATTGATGCCATTGCCACCACTGCCACCATTGTGGTGATCATTGCCACCTCTATTATATCATTGCCTGTGCTGCCACCGACACCACTACAGCCTCCATTACCTTCGTTGTTGCTACCAGTGTCTCCTCCTACCATCATCATGTTTGTTTTTAAAATAATTGACTACACCAAATCTGTATATATTTGTAAAAATAAAAAAATAGAAGCAGACTTTCTATTTTCTGAAAATAGAAAAAAATGAAAATGAAAAAAATGAAAAAAAAATAGAAACAGACTTTCGGTTTTCCACAAATTTTACTGATTAACTAGTCAATGTTGGAAAATTTATAGCCGTAATAGAGCAATCCATTATAGATTGAGGTACCTGTCTGGGAAAATGGAGCACATCTAGGAATTGATAGAGGTGCTCGCTTGTGCACTTATTGATTAGGTCCCTCCCCTTCTGATTTTGAAGATTTGTGCTGAACCATGCTTATGACATGAAGATGGTCTCAAAGCAAAAGATTGTAGATGAGAAGGTGAACATGGTGATTAAGGAAATGGACTGAAGCAGAAACACACCCTGATGGAAACCCAAGTAGCTAAAGTGATGCATTAGTGGAGGCTTTGGAGGTTGGCTCCTTGACAAGCACTTGTGTATTACAATAAATCCACCATCTGAGCATTTGGGACAACAAACAGGTAAAATTTTAATTATATTTGAATTTAGGTATGAAGCTTTTCATCAAAATGTGATGCTTAGTTAATTGTTCTTCCTAATAGGTCTTGATATTTATATTACTCTTGAGGATTTTCTGTGTTCGAATATATGTTCCTTGGGGGTAAGTCATGTATGTCCGCCCAGTAGGGTGACTATACTTTTCCTCCAGATGTTCATAATTTCATACTCGCTTATGCCTGTAGGCTTATTCACTTATTCGTTAGCAAATAACCTGTTATTTGTTAGTCCATATGTTGCATGAAGGAACTAGTGAATGTGTCCTGTATTTAAAGCCTGATTGTTATATGTCCTGTGTATTATTATTATTTTAAAGTTATCAGTGCAATAGCTAGTATTTCTGGGAATGTTTTGGCATTTGTCTACTATCTGATTTGCTGTAACTGTCATGGGTGCCTTGTTGCTTTGGCGTGATCTTTGTGAATGTTGTAATAGTTTGAGTAGTTTGACCCTGCTGGCCTTTTTACTTCCTTACATGAGAAATATCTTGAACATCTTAACTTTCTCTATTGAATTTGGGTTGTGAAGAGCTAAAACTTTGGTTTCTGTTTCCTCTTTCTTGGTGTGGATGTGATCTTTGATTCTTACTTGGTGACAATTAATTCATGCAGATCTCTTCTTATTTTTGTTATTTTTAAAATTTCTTAAATGGATTTATGGTTGGGTTATCTTGATATCTTGATGAATCTTTTGTCTTTGTCCATCGAAACCACTCTAGATTTCTGCTCTTAGAATCTTTCCCAAGATATGCAAAATGTTCATCCACGATAATACTGTCACTACTGGCTGAGGACTATTAATCTGCTTGTGGGTGTCAAAAAAGGGGATTTTTCATCTGAGCTCTAATAAACCTAACGAGGCTCTATAGCTAGTAAGGAACCATGTAGTAGATGTAGCTAACAAATTAATAAGCATCCACTAAGATGTAACGTACCTTTTAAGGAGAGGCAAAAGATCTTTCTCAGTGATATTTAGTGTAGGTAATCTCTAGTTGCTGGATGGTATCTTGAGCAATATCTATTTGAATCTCAAATGGTTTAACCTTTTTCCATCTTCAAGATGTTCAATAGTTAATGGAAGTTTTCAAGGATAATGATAATTATTTTGGAACCTATTCTCCTCAAGGACTTATTAGTGATTCTTGCATATTTTATAATTATAGAGTTTACTATGACAAAATAAAGAATTGCAGTCTTTATGAACACAAAACTTTGGGGAACAAAGGCAAAAGGAATTCTATATGTATATTTTGTTTCCAAGCTATTGTTGTTAATATAGATATGGAGAAATGGCCTTTTGGGTTTTGAAATGGTTGGGATACCATATGGGCCGTGATAGTGTCATACTATAAGATTTATCATTGTCTAATTTGGGTCCAAACAACAACAATAGCATTTATAGTTTTGTTTTCCATTGATCTTAGTAATTTTGGTTCCAAAGCAAGGCTATTAATAGGCCTAGGCTAGCTTGAAAGCTCGTTGGATTGGGCTAGATTTAGGCTTGACCATAAATGTTTTTGATCGGGCTTGGGCCTAAAAGTCAGAGCTTGAATGAGCAAGGTTAGTGGTATCATCCTGAACTGCTCAGTTTGGGGCGTATCGAGCTGTACCGGAGGCGGATTGGGATGGTTCCAACCTTCACATCGAGAAACCGGCAAGGGGAGGGGGAGGGAGAAGGAAAGAGAGGAAGAGAGAGAGAGAGAGGAGGGCGAGGGAGGGGAGAGAGAGGGAGAAAGTCAGTGGAGGCCAATGAAGGGCCATGGAGGGGCGGACGAAGGGCTCCTCCCTTCGGTTCCCTTGTTTCATTCGAAACAAGGGTCTCGGTGAATGAGTTTTGGGCTGGTTTCTAGGCAAAGCCTTGGCCTAGCCCAAGTTAGAGCCCGACATGGATCTGATCCTGAATTGGTATAGCCCCACCAAATTTGTGCCCTACTAATCTCTCCATCCTCTTCTTTTCTTTCCGGTGGACAGTGGAAGTGTGGTAGGTGGCGAACGACCCCTCCCTCTCTCTCGGTTCCTCTCACTTCCTCTCTCTTCATGGAGCAGTGGAGGTTAAGGAGGGTGATAGGTTTCTTTTTGGGAACCTAATTTAAGTTTGATTGACAATAGAGATTTAGTTTAAGAGTCCAAGTTCATTCGAGATTGGCTACCTCGTATTTCCTCTTTTGCCTTTTCCTATGTTTGCAGGACATAATTATGAATCTATAACTATGTAGTGCTTTAGGGGCCTTCTAGACAAAAATCAATTTAATAAAATAAGCTTAAAGGCTTTTGGAGGTGCCAATCCCCTCGAAATGATCATATATATATATATATATTCTTCTGCCTAATTTGGCTATTTTTCTATTTTATTTTGCTTTAAATATCATGCATGGGAATTGGGTTCCTATCAACTTGGTAGCGTAGCATCTTTCCTAGTGCATGACTCTCATGCAGAATCAGAAGAAAAAGCTCAACATACAGGTCTTGAATCCTACGACATGGCAATAGAAAGTTCTCAACAGACAAACGACCGAACAAGTGACTCAAATGGGAGCCCAAATTTAAAGCATGACTGGAGGCCAAGTTTGACCAGAAGCTTGAACAACTTAAGGAGTTCATTCTAGGCACAATGACTAAAGCCTTTGAAAAATTTTGGAATGATCATCGTGATCGGATTTCAGCATTCACTATTGCCAAAGATCCTGATAAATAAAAGGTGGAGGATATTGAAGACTAACACCAATATGCAGAGGATACTAGAGATGTTAAAAGATAGAAAGTATATGTCATGACAAAAATCTTGGTTCCCTTGCATGAAAGTGGAGTCTAAGTGATCAAATATTCCTTGTTCTACCTATTTTATCTATTCATCAGTTTTGTATTTGCTTCAAATAAAATCGGTAGGAAATGGGTTCCTATTAGAGGGTGAGGTGGAGGCTAACAATCTCCTCTCTCTCACACTCCCCCTATTCTCTTTCTAGATTGCATTCCCCCCATTCTCTTTCTAGATTGCTCGCTCACTCGTTGAAGCTAAGAGATGGTGGTGGTTATGGGAGAAGTTTGGAAGACTTGGCCACTTATCGGGAAATGAGTTCTTGTTCTTTATCCCCTGCTGATGCCAAAAACTAAGTGGAGACCATTTGCTTGTGCCAAGTTCAGAAAATTGTAATGTTTACCATTTGATGTGTAAGGATGCAGATGTGCGGTCCTGTGAGCTTAATTAAACATTGTTTGGCTGGATTCTTGCAGCTCTGTTGAAAACGTCGGGATATCCTTGGCTCAGATCCAGCCCATTGGCATCCCCATTGAT
This sequence comes from Phoenix roebelenii, assembly GCA_025769935.1. Taxonomy (NCBI): domain Eukaryota; kingdom Viridiplantae; phylum Streptophyta; class Magnoliopsida; order Arecales; family Arecaceae; genus Phoenix; species Phoenix roebelenii. The sequence continues at coordinate 22,200,933 of JAOXJJ010001100.1, read as the reverse complement.
GAGTTCACAACCAAAAGCTCATAAAACACACTGCCACTTTAGGCAAGGAGCAGTGGTTTGATTTCAAAGGGCGTTGGTCCTTGCTTCAACCCCAATGATACTATGCCCAGTTCCACGAACACTGGCTTGGTCTGGGGGCTACGTGGGGTGGAGTCGGTATAGGGTAGTGGGTGGGGGAAGATCTAACTGAATAGAACCATGAGCTCTTGTGCTGGCACACTGACTCACTCATCCTGAACATGCATCTCTTTCCATTGCCATTCGCCTATTGGCGACTGAGATGTCCATTCGATTAGGTTTAAATTTTGAACTCTTTAATGCTGCTACATATATATCTCAGCCTATGTATCTGCCATTATGATACATGTAACATGTTACATTATGTATTGGTGTTGGCACCCGACACCTGAGGTGAGCTTTTCCTCCACCGTATATTGGTTAGGGTACGACCAGCTACTGAGCCTCATCTTTGTGGCCTGTTGTTTCCACCATAGATTGCAGCAACTTAAGTCGATGTCTGCTTCCATTACCAAGCCTCATGTTTGATTTGAATCAGATGTCGGTGGTCTGTTGTTTCCACTGAGCCTGATCTTGGTGGCTTGTTATTTCCACCGTAGATTGCCGTGCCTGCTTCCATCAATTACCAAGTCTCACGTTTGATGGGAACCAGATGCTGTGCTATTTCTATCGTATTAGAGCCAGATGCTGTTAATTGCAATTGCCTGATTGTTGCTTATTGGTTGTGATTCTAAGATTCATACATCTAGAAAGATGATAAATATCGTGTCTAACGACTTTCCCCTTTTATGCTGCCAGGATCTGGGACGCTGAACAGATGCAGAGGAGAGAAGGCACAGAGCCACAGAGATTCTATGAGCAAAGAATGAGGCCAATAGCAGTCAAGGTCTGTTTGTTAGTCATGTAGTAGGCGGCCTTCTGTGACTTTGGTGATGATGATGATGGTGGTGGTGGTATGCAACCATAGATGGTGGAATTGTGGAATGTCTAAATTAATCAGCAGATCCTTGATATCTCTAAAATTTTTTGAGTCACTCGTATTCTTTTCATTGTCCAAACAATTCTTGCATTTTATGTATTAATCAAATTCTTTTTGTCTTTTTGGAGATTAACAAGTTTATTAACTTCATTCATCAAATAGTTACAAATTAGAGTATGCTGTCTGTGGTCAATGAATGGTGATGGTATATATTTGCTACTTGCTACTAATTCATTGCCTCTTCCATGCCCATGTTTTCCTTGAGTTAGTGACCAATTGAGAGAAATAGAAGGAATACATCTATTATACTGTATTTATGTACTGTAATTATATCATGCTCGCTTGCATGATGTGCCTGTATTTATATACTCGCATTCCCTGACTTGGTTTTTCCCTCTTTTGTTTTTTCTCAGATCCCTTGCCACAAAGTCCGAAGGATTAAATTCTTTGTAAAATATATTTTATTTATTCAAATATATTTTTTAATAAAAAAATAAAAATATGATCAAATTTCGACAAAAACATGCCATATTTCAGTTTATTAAGAAATAAGGATTACGGTCTTATATACTTTGCTCGTGTTCTTTGCATGTGCTTTGTAACCACAAAAATCATTAAAGGGTACCGGAGATCTTTTCAAGTTGAAGTCCGGCAAAATTTTGAATGAAAACAGGAGAGAAAAAAGTAGAAGATTTTGAATCTGATTATCGTTATCTTTGGAGGTCCCATGTCTGGTATTTATAAAAGAGAGGATACAAATCTGGATGATTCTAAGATTTGTGAACGAGTGGCTGAGCTCTTTTCATATACCGCTCTTTTCATATCCGCGAATGAGAGGGTTTCAGGTGTGGTGTGACTGGGTGCTTTTTTTTATTTATTGGTCAGTTACGATATTTCTTCTTAGAATACTGAGTTATAACCGTTCACTTATCATTCGAATTTCGCTGACCATTTGTTGTCACTATTCAGCAAACTGAGCTATCGATTTTAGGGATGAGATTTTAGAGATCGCGAGCCTAAGCCATATATACTATACATAATCCACCCTCTAAGTAAATCCTTATTAGCCCATAAAGAGGGAGATTTTATTTGGTCCATCGCTATCCACATATCGATCAGGAACAAAAGAATAAGTATATAATGGTGGGATCCAGCTGCAATATATTTTCTATCTTGCTTAATCCTTGGACCCTTTCAATTTTTATCGCTAAAGAGGTTCCAAACTCGTGGTTCACACCAGTTTCTCTTTTCCCCTACATGCAAACGTCTCATGTGGGTCCCACCTCTACTTGCCATTCCAAACCCTAACCTCGTCGCCCGCGCATCTTTATCCACGTTTTTCAAACTCTAATCGCGAAACTACTCCGCCTAATCCGGGCTCAACAAAACCTCCCGTAACATATTTACCATATTACCCCCTCCCAATCACACAGGGGTCCTCAACGTCCCATAAATTATTTTATTTATTTTTTCAAACAAAAAATATAATCCCTGAGGAGAAAGATAATTACCTTTATTATGTATTATTTAGTATTGTAAAGATCGGTTATAAAATAAATAATAAAATATTACTTTTATTTCATAATTTTTCTCCAAAAAGAATTTATAATCGGTTTGAGACTAATAGAAACAACATATCTATTTTGTCCATTTTGATCGAATCTGCCTAAAAAAGAAAAGAAGATTTCTACCTACGCAAATATATCTTTTTTTTGAAATAGACCAAGCTTTTCTATCAAATGTCCATCACGTGTGTAAAGTTGATAAAAATAAGATTTATGCTACAAATATAAATTTATTGCTGCAAATATAAATTATTAAAAAAAATTAAATACGGTATTTGGATAACTTGAACCCCTCAGCCAACTAAAAATCATACTTTGAATTTAGTAGCACCATTATTGGTTATAAAAATGGTTATAATTTTTATTGTTTTAATTTTAAAAATTAAAAAAATTATTTTTGAGGCAAATAATAATTTCCGCAGGGTTTGTTATAATAATGCAAAATTATTTATTTTAGACAAATCTCATCCCATGATTATCCCAAAACCGCTCGATTATCCCAAGTTACGACGAAGTCTCAACGCCGCGCCGATCCCCCGCCGATATCGGCGAAACAGCTCCGCGAAATCCGGGGAACTTAATTTACGAAATTACCCATGATTAAAATCTCGACTTCTGTGAGAAATATGAGACTCGGGGGTAGTTTAGTCAAAGTGGCGTAACTAACTCCAGGGCAGTTTAATCACTTAGAGAAGGTTCGAGCCTGTCCACTTTAAAAAGCGTGGGGACTTTTCCGGCGACCGCTTTTCAAGCCGCGTGGGGAACAGCTTCCCATCAAACCCGAGAACAGAACCCGGACACTTGTGGCCACCGGGAGGAAGCCACGTGTCAGGAATATAATCTCTTTTGGGATGGACAAACTTCGGGGGAGGGAATAAACAAATAGAAGTAATAAATTATGGCTTACCTTTCGTGTGAGTGTTGTACATTGCTGGAATAATGTTATATTAGTTGTGCCAATCAAATCATGAGCTAATCCTTGTATTAAAGCACTTACTTTTGGCCACCCTAGTGAGGTTACCTCCTCCATTGAGGATCATGGAGCCAAAAATTAATGTATTTTTTTAAAATATTTTTTTGGTCTACCCTATTATTTGAGTATTTGATTAAAATTATGAATTAGTTTTAGTTTCATATAATCCAATACTAGTTTTACCTTCTCTGAATTTATCATAATCTATGATCATATTTTGTTGTTGAGTACTGTAGATTTTATTGTATAATAAAACATTTTGATACTAGAAAGTAAAAAAAATAGATTAAAACACTAGTAAATATTTTCTGTTATTAGCTCATCTTGGGCAGAATTGTATAGTAAATTTCTAATCTCATGGTCTACCTTGTTTTATTGAGCTAATTTATCCAAAATTAGCGTAAAAAATTAGGCAAAACTATACCATCATATAAAATTTTGACACAAATTATAGTAAATTTATATTGATGTCAATTTAAAAATAAAACAAATTCCAATATCTTGTGATGATACTGTGACAAAATAGAAGTCGCAATTGTTATTATTATTTTTAAAGTAGAGCAACCCAAATTGTGTTCACTTTGATAAAGTATCAAAGATCTTTTCTTGAGAATAGTGTCTGTCTCTTGTCGATATGTGGAAAAGAAGACAACATTTTAGCCCTACCTTGGGTGACCACACCATAAACAAAAAGGTTCCAAAGTCTATCAAAGTAGGGCCTCAACTTGGTGCCAAAATCGGATGCGGTTATACAAAACCATTCCAGCTTGTACAAGACTCACACCATGACTCTTCCCCCCGTTCACACTTAAAAACCCAAGGCGAAGGAAAGCTGGAACTGTTTTTTCTTTCTTCTATTCTCTCCTCTCATTTTTTCCAACTCCTCTTTGTCTTTTGCTCCCAAGCTTACTCTCTTGGCTTTCTTTCGGTAAGTATATCCGTCCACTCCCAATTCCCATATTTCGATCAAATTAGGGTTAGATTTCTCGAATTCTCTCGATGGAATCATATAATTAGCGATTTGCTCTGCTCTGAGTCCCAAGCGGCTGGTGTTTGCGTGTGAATTTCTGATCCCTAGGCTTCTAATTTGTGAATTTATTCGTCCTTCTCCTGCTTTATTTTTTTGGATTTAGCTGTTCGTTTTTGGTCCTCTGTCGTGGGTAAAGATTCGTTTCCCCCCAATTTTTGGATTTTTTGCTTCTCGTTTTTTGAATTGTTCGAGCAGTCTGTGTTTGCGGACGACCTATGTTGTTGAGGTGTTTATGTGTTTTAGTTTGTAGCCTTTTTTTTAAAAAAAATAAAAATCTCCTTTCAAGCAATTATTTGGCAAATCACATAATTTTGTGCTTTCTTGTGACTTAAACTTGGTGCTCAGTGGAAAATTATATATGAGTAATGAGAACATGTGAAATAATATGTTTCTTGGTTCTCCTGTGTCTCAAGTTTCTTGGTTTTTTTATGCCAACGACTAAAAGTTGGTGAAATTCTAAGGTTGGTTCACTGTAATGAATCTGGAGGAGCAGTAGGGAATTGTATTTATGCTATTTTCAAGGTTTAATGGCATGAAAACAAGGAATGAAATGATAAGATTACTTTCCACTGCGTGGTGCTTGTACCTCATAATTTATGGTCTCCTTAGTCCACTTACGAACAAAGAGTAGGCATTTCTGGCTCTTTCTCTTGTGTATCCAACCATCAGAAGTCCGGAACAAGAGTAAAGTGAGACCTTACTCTTTATTCTCAAGAGAGGTTGGCTTTTGGCAGAGGCATGGCATATCATGCACTACCAAGCTAAAATCTAGCTTGCATATGAGCAAAAAGATACAGTTACCTACTTACCTATAAGCAAATGCATTACAAGCACCACACTGAAATTCTTTCCTGGTCTAGCATGAATTAATTTAGATTGCTTTCCAGGGATGAGTGGATATGAAAATAAATGGCCCTAAAACCTTAAATCAAGTTCAGGCATACGAGCCAATTATATTAGTCCGTCGACACAATTTAATGCAAAAAAATTAAAATTGGATGTTTCTATCACTAAGAAAGCATAAATTAAAATACATCCTGGAGATGCCTTAGAAAGAAAGAATGGGAAATATACAAAAAGGTTGTTCCATCTCAGCCATCTGGATCCACCTTGTTTAGATCATCTTCTGAAGTTGGGCCAGTAGTTCTCTTTTTTGCAGTAATGTACAATATTTCGAAATATTCTGCAAGTTTTCATGTTTTTATGATCATTCTGTTTTGAAGCAGAAATAATTTGAAATAAGATGCTTTGTGCATAAAGCTCTTGCGCTGTCATCTCTCTCAAAAATCTCCCAGCTTTCACGCAACAGAGCAATTGCAAACATCTGATGTCTATATTATCTCCTATGACATTTTAATTAGCCAGGTATACAGTGATGCAGACATTGACATAGCTCCTAGTGTCTGCCATCAGTGACGCGGCAAATATCACTTTTTGTGTTCTTGCATCTCTAGTGCTCCTAGTGCTAAACCCGAGGTTTGTAATCTTGGTATCGGACCCTCTACCCTTGCCCAACCGGTACATCCCAGTGTCAGTATGGTACATAACTCGGTACCGACACTTGATATAGGGGTGTAGCGTGTCTTGATTTCTCCTCCATGGGGGAAGAGTTATGTTCTACATATGCTGCCTGTGACTGTGCCAAGAAGCAGCAGAAGGCCCGAGATCAGCAACGTCTATTTCAGTTCCTCATGCACCTTCACCGTACCGTATGGTATGGTAGGTCCCGTACCAGGTGGTATGGTCCTAGATTGCAAACCTTAGCTAAATCTTACACTTGAACTTGCTATGTCTTAGACTCTTAGTGCTCACAATCCACAGAGATAGAAGGAATGTACCGGATATTGTCAAATTTAAGGATTTAGATGCCTGAATTTATTTTCAATCCTCAGGCTTCTATTTTCTGTTTTCTTTAAATCTTGTTGTCTTTGTGATTATATTTCTAGCCGGTTTCTCAGTCTTAATATGAGTAGGACTATCATCTTAAAGGTCATGTTTTGGCCTAGATTGGATTAGGAAAGCCTTAAACTGAATAGGAATGTACTTTGATGATATTTTGATAGCTCTCTTGTGTGTGGTCCAATAAAGGTGCAGAGATTACCATAATTTGGAAGTCTTTGGTCATGTTTGTTCGGTTAGTTTATAATTTTGATTTATTGGAGTTTTAGGTTGATTAAGAGACTTAAGTGACACTATGTAAGTCAGATTCCTAGGTTTATTATAGGCTAGTTCGTGGTCCTCTTATAGATTAGGAAAATTTGGTTTAGTATAAGTTCATGGGAGTACGAATTATGTACAGTTTACGGACTGACTTTGAATGAGTTAGCTCCTCTGTGGAGGCTATTTCTGTCGTTTCTTGTCTCTATTATCTTGGTACTTCCACTGTCTTGATTGTCACAAAAGAAAAGTTTTCATATTGCCAAGATCTGGAATTTATTTCAACACAAATCAAAGTTATGTGCTGCCTGGGCACTTATCGGTTTCATCAGATTCTTTATGTAAATATCTGTTTGAACACATAACATTTCGTGAAGCTATATGTCCATTTACTTGGCTGAAGAGAATGTAATAACAGCTCTCTTGTCATCAGAAATATATATAAATGGATTTATTGTATCATTAAGTTCATATTTTTAGAGTGAATTTATTTACAGCGATAATGGTTTTTTGGTTTTTCCTTGAAGAATTACCTTGCATAAATATGCAAAGAACATGACAACACTTGATTAAAGTGATCAAAACCTAAAATATAAATAATTGATTTACTTTTTTTATCATTTCTTTTATCTGAAAAGATTGTAATAATCAATTCTCTGATACAAGTTATAATTGTTTATGGAATTGTTGATCAATCATGTGCTGACTACCTATCAAAAATTCAGTCTGTTCCATTCAAGTTTATTATTAGGTTTTAAGACTTTGGCAAAGAAAATTAGACAAACTCTTTTATGACTTTATACTTACACAACCTTGGTTCAATTCTACAATTTCTTTATGCATGTTTTTGGGCAATAGATATTGATCTGAATTGACAAAACTTTAAAGTCATCATTTTTATTTGAAAAACAACAAGAAAACTCTAAATTAAATTGTCGACTCAGCAATTAATAGTGTTTTCACTCTAGTTTCTCTTAATTATATCTGTATGGGGGATCACTCAATTTGAGGTATCATGTGGTTATTCTGAGCTTATTGGAAACAATGCATTGATTATGTGTGGAGCATACAGTCCGTACAACTCAATAGTCCAGCATGATACTCCTTCCTGCTGCAGTCTGTATACGTTGCTGAATCATAGAGTAGGATGCCTATGGCCTAGCTACACTCTGGTTGCTATTATAAAGGAAACAAGATAACGAAACATTATATTATGAGATTAATGATTTGTGGTTTTGACATTTTGTTGTTTGACATAGTCATATCTGAGACCTAGGCTAAAATTAGAGGAATATGTGAGGCATTTGCTTTGGAACTCGATGGTTATTTAACCCAAAGAGCCTATGAGTTATGAAATGCTGAAGCAAAATTATTGCTTCTTCTAGAAGATTTATTCGACAATAGTATTCTGCCATATAGAATGGTTTCATAGTGCTGATTAACGTCTGACACCAGAATTATCTTACTTGATATCTACCAAGTAGTGTCTTGTAAAGCAGAGATTGAACATGTGAAAGCTCCAACATTACACTTCTTAGTATATTGTGGTTGGAATTTTTTTTGTTGAAAATTCAAAATTCTATATGCATCATGATTGCAAAGTAAGTTGTTTGCGAAGTTTGTGTATTTTCACCCGAGCAGGTGAGTCTCATGTTGGACTATCATTCTTCTTCCGAAGGATCTACTTGATTTACTGGCTCCATGATGTTGAGGGCAATAATGAAATTTTTTAGCTGAGATAAAAGAAGTTCTAAACCCTTGTTTTCCTGGTTATTTACTAGTCAAATGTGATATGTAATGCTAGTTCCTTGCAGAGTCATCTTCATGCAATTGAAAGAAATATGATAAGTTACTTAAGCTGATATTGTCTACTGTTAGAATTGCTCATTTATAAAAAATGAGATGACTCTGCTACTAACCTGAGCATGACCCAAGATGTGGGCACCCTTCTCTCTTTGAAGATGGTCCTAGGTTCAACTTCCTCAAATGTGCTTAAAGATTTCCAAGCATATAGATGTGATGAATTTGAGAGTGTTTAGACACCACATGCATGGTGTGGATGCTTGTCCGTCGGGTAGGTTGATGTGACTTTGAGTCTTTCTCAAGTTCAATGACCAACCAAAAAGTGAAATTGTTTTCTTAGTTAGATTTCATGTGAATACTTAGATTTTTTTAGTTGCTTTGTTGCTTGACTAAACTAACTTTCAGATTACGTAATGGGAGCATTTATTGTGTCACTGTAGATACACAAGTAGCAGTACTATAAAAAAAATATGTGGCAAGGTTAGTACCGGTAGCTTGACATGTGCCGATCAGGTAGTGGGTCAATAGGTAGGTATTTTACCGTTCAAGCATGGTGTTGTTACCATTATATACCGACACTTGATAGATGATGCCATACTAGTTAGGTGTTGGTACACCCAAATCTAGAGTGAGAAGGGGGAAGAGAGGGAGGCATCGAGCACCTCTAGATGGCAACTGTTGGGGGCTGATGGGGAGGCAACTCTAGGGACGACGTTGGCGGTAAAGGTGCTAGGTTCATGGAGAAGGCAATAGAGTATGTCGAAGAAGGGTTCAGGGGTCTCAGAGGATTTCGCGTGGAAGATGTGTTGGGTGAGGAGTAGGAGGTTGAGGTGGGAGAGAGGGAGGGGGAAGGTGAGGTGGTCGGTGGCGGCGGTCAAGAGTGCTTGGCAGCAGTAGTCCTGGGAGATCAAAGAGAGAGCAAGAGAGAAAGGTGAGGAGAAAAATGAGAGAGATCGGGAATTAGGGGTCGAGATTGAGGGGATTTATAAGTGGCCAGTTCGGCCCAAGCGAAGTGGGCCAATATTGTCCGATGTTGAGCATAACCTATCGACTCGGCCAGTTTGGACCAATATAGACCAATTCACCTTTTGTCTTATTTTGGAAGCCAGAACTACCCATTTCAGGTTGGTTTGGCAATCAGTATGTGGGTGTATTCCTAACATAAGTGGCATAAGTAATATACTCTAGCAACTTTCTTTAGTCTTATACCAGCTCTTTGACCCCAAAAGAATATAAAATTTCTCTCAAGATTTGGGCAATTGAATTTGGGTGTCTGATGGCACTTGGATGCCTATACATTCCAAAGGCCTTTCTTGATCCCATGAATTGAGATTGGAGCAT
>JAOXJJ010001100.1:22177288-22190967 GCA_025769935.1 Phoenix roebelenii | reverse complement strand
ACTCTAGCAACTTTCTTTAGTCTTATACCAGCTCTTTGACCCCAAAAGAATATAAAATTTCTCTCAAGATTTGGGCATTTCAATTGTCAACTATGGTTGCTGAATATTTTGGAAATTGCAGTGGGTTGAAGATGTTGATCACTCTGAATTATTAACTAGTAACTAGTATCAATGCAAGTTAGCATACTTGAGCTGAACCATGATGGATATTTGCTTGAAAATCCGGGTCTTTTTGGTGTTTGGGTGTCTGATGGCACTTGGATGCCTATACATTCCAAAGGCCTTTCTTGATCCCATGAATTGAGATTGGAGCATTCACTCATGGTCCCATTGCAAATTTGAAATTGAATTTGATGGGATATTTCAGAAAGAAGGAGATTCTTATGCTACATGAAAAATCAAGAACTTTCATGGTAGTTGGTTACTTGCACATGATGATTACTTTAATATTTTTTTATCATGAATACGTCTCATCTAATTACATTCTCACCTCTACTGACAAGGAAGCATGGTTCACTGTACCGGACCCTACTGCCCCCTACCGGTATGGGTACGGAAACCAGTATTTTAAACCATGTAGAGGGTTCTTGCCAAGTGCCCTATATTGTTGGTGGAGTTTGATGCTGGATGGTGTAGAATAGTATTGTGCTGTGGATTGCTTTGAGTTATGATTCTATGTTCTCTTTTTATCTTTCCCATTCCATCTACAATCCATTTTGTTTAATTATGAATTTATGACATCAAGTTTTATAGAGTATTTTTCCTAGGTGTTATTAATTGAGGGTTGTTTGGTGAAATGGCAATTGCTGCAACTGGTGTTATTAATTATATGGCCATAACAGTTATACGTTGTGATGTTATATAGGAGTCAAGGGACTAGGAGAAGAAGCTGCTTGCATTTCTCACTATTCCTGAATATGGGGTGTTCAGGAAATAGATGATGAAAAGATTTGGTATCTATTATTCATTTCCCTGTGCATAAAATCACTTCTGCCATGCTGAATTCTCATATATAGGATTGGGCAGACAGTGGCTTCTGTTTAGTAATGAGACTTCTGGGTGAAACAATCATATCTGAAGGATTTTGTTGTCTATCACCAGAATCAGTATTCTCGCTCTTCTTAGATTGAGGCAGTGGAGTTCTTCAAGAAACTGAAATGGATGATTTTATTGATCCCTTCCTTTCACCGCTGACATGGCCAGATGCAAATACCTCTGCAAGGTCATCTTGGATTGGCACTGCTGTATCTCAGACAACTAGCTTACTTGCTGGTTCAATGGAAGCATATGGAGGAGATGAAAAGAACCCACCCATAAGTGTGATACCTTCAAATTGTATTATAGGGAATGCATGTACGGATGAATTAAATCTGCATAGCCATGATAGCACCTCTTCCATGTTCCTTGATGGAAATCTAAAGTATGCCATTGATAAGGACATATTTCCTGGTGAGAAATTATCTCTGCATAAGGTACATAGACAAAACTCAGAGTCATCCCTACAAGATAATGCGATGCAGGAAAGTAGTTTCTCACTACAGGGTGTTATAGAGAGTAATTCAACAGCAGGAACATTTGGCTCGGAATTGAATCCATCATGCTCTGTAACACTTCCTCATAGCACACTGACCATGGGCAGTTCAATTGAGAGCAATGGCTGCGAATTATCTACCTTCCAGCAGTCACTTGGAGATGCTCATTCAATTTCTTCACTTCCTGCAATGTGGCCTTCATCATACACAGGTGTTTCTTCTTTAATGGGACAGGGGAGACTACAAGCATTTGGTTTCCAAGGGCTGGAAAGTGATAATGTTATGTTGAGGGAACCATGCGTTGAGAATGGCAAATTTGCACAGCTGGAGGATTTGCCTGGAGCATCTCTTAATGTAAAAGTTGCATATGCATATTCTAATATACTTGTCTCTTCTTACTGATGATTACTATTCTAACCCTTTTATATTCAAATTTCACTTGCAGGAACATAATGAGCTGCACAACCCTAATTTGTCTTCTTTCAGTGCTGGACAGCAGATAAAATTGCCTAGTGTTGGTTTGCAGCAACAGGTACTACATACTTATTTAACACCTGTTTTTAGCTATCCCGGCAAGTCATTCAAAGTTAAGATCCCATACTTGCAGGAACAAAATGGGTTGCACAACCTTTGTTTGCCCTCATTGGCTTCTGCACCACAAATGTCATCAACTAAAACAGCAGGAGTACAGATTTGTCAACAGGTAGTTTACTTGGTTATCTTTTATGTTTACTCTATATTTACCCCTAATTTTGCTTTTTTATTTGATGAGAGTGCTCCTTTTGTTGCCATATATAGTTGCCACCATCTACTCAAGTGAACACTGACAAGCATCACGTGAATCATTCTTCTAATACTCAATCACCATCAGCTCCAGCTAATGCTGGTGGTGGTTGCAATGGAGCTGTCAAGCCACGTGTGAGAGCACGTCGTGGACAGGCCACTGATCCTCATAGTATTGCAGAGCGGGTTAGTTCATAATTCTGTTATCACGTCTTATGCCAAGCCTGGCTACATGGATGCCCTTATGAAGTTTGTTTTAATAAGGTTTCCTTTCTTTAGTTGTTTTGGTTACCTGAATATGAATTGTTGCTTTATCAGTTGTTTTATATTTTTTCATGAAAAAAGAAATTCAATATAATTTGAAAGTTAACCACAAAATGCAGCTTCGGAGAGAGAAAATCGCTGAAAGAATGAAGAATCTGCAGGGGCTCGTGCCAAATTCAAATAAGGTATACTTTAACCTTTTTTTCCATTTTATTTAGGGGTATTTTCTTTCGACCCTTCCAAAATAATGACTCATATAGTTGATTTGGTGAGATATCTTTGTTTGGAATTGGTCATAATTTAAGGACGGAATATCTATGTCGCGCATAAACTGAGTGATAACCATCTTCGATTAAAAGAACTTTTGGCAACTTGAATAAAATGGGAACCACATGTCTCAACGGCAATGCAATGGGATTTTCTTAACTTTTAGTGCTTGGATGATCTTCTGTTTGAGAATCCAATTTAGAACTAATGGATACTATGTTTACCACTTATTTGGGTGCCTGTGTCAAGTTAAGCATTTTTTTTATCACAAGAGATCTGTTCTAAGCTTGTATCTGAGCATGCTTTTGTTAGATGAATATACTGCTGACATTGAGGAGATATCATGCAGAACTGAAATCATGGTTTTCTGGAAGTTGTCTTTTACATCTAATGTTTAAGGTAAAGAAACTACTGTGCAAGTTAGGGCCTGATCCAAAGCTTAAGAGACTACACCTTTTGTCAATGTTTTAGAAGTTTTTATAAGAAGGGAATAGAAGTTGTAGTTCTGCTGAAATTTGACAGCAAATTGAAATTGGATTAAAAACTTAGAAGTAAACTAAATAGATATGAACTTGGGGAAGTTTAGGTATTGGTACTGATTTAGATAATGCCTGGCAGGTTGCTTGAAGACTTGAAAGCCTAGAACCATGAGAATGCAAAACCAGATGAATAACTAGCAGTTGCTAATAAAGGAAAATGGAGGAAGATACAATGATGATAACCATTGCATTTCTTTTGGGTTCAACTATCTGATCAGGTGTAATTTAAAGAACTCTTCTTGTTATTTAACAACTCTAGTGTGTACCTCCAAAAGTGTTGTCCTGTCCGTTATGGACTCTGCTTGTTCCTTGACAAAATTGTTTTCCAAGTATTACTGTTATGCTCCTACTACAGCAAGAAACACAAACTTGTTCTGTTCTGTTTTGTTCCAGTCATGGAATTTGTTTGCTAGTGGTGTGAATATTGTTGTCAAAGTGGCGCCTAGTTGTCTGGGCAGCTTGCTAGGCACTTGGAGAGGCCAGAGCAACTAGGAAGTGACTCCCTAGGTATTAGTTTGTTGAAATAGATTAGCTTTTTTTGTAAGTTTCTACTTTCGTTACATTATTCCAACTCTTATGACTGAAATAAACTTATTTTAAATGAATAGGAGTGAAAATAACACGTGTACTTATCATTTCCCTCATCTCACCTGCCCAGTCACTTGACCCTAGAGTTGTCTCCTTGTTCAGAAGCTAGAGCAAGGAGCAACCAGCCACGTGCACAACCATCCACCTATTCACCTCCAATCGGAGGCATCCTAATAGTCTTTCAGCAACCATCCAATTACCCAAAGGCCAGAATTTTTTTTCCAATTTTGTTCAAAAATAATGTAATTAACCTCATATTTTAAATCATACATAAAAATAATCAAATGAACTATATTGGTGTGGTCTCTCTAAGCGCCTAGCACCTAGGCACCAGTTTTGACAACAATACTTAGGCCGAGTTTCGTTGGAGGATAAGATTAGGGATACGGGGGTTTATGCCTGTTATCTTATATCTACATAAATTATATGTGCCATTCCCATCCAAGTATCTGGTGGGAATTGGGTCTAGGTAAGAGAAAACACATAAGACCCATTAGGTTATTTTTTTTTTCCACAAAAAAAAGAGGAAAAGGAAATATCAAGTCTAGGTATGTTAATACCTATATCCTACTCAGCAGGGGGTTTGGGTTGTGTATACATCAGGTTTGAATCTGGGTACCAATTGGGTACTGTTATTTAGAAAGCTCAATTCTCTTCACATCTCAAGATAATTGACATGCCTTTGAGCATAATTGATAACTTCTATAAGAGAAATTAAGGGAATGAGCAAAAATGTACATTTTACACTTGGTAAACTATCAAGTCTTGGCTTGGATTAGTTCGAATTTGTAAAAATTAGTCCCTTACCTTAGGTCTGGATGGGTGCACATCCACTAGAGCTAGACCAGGACCTAGAAAGTTTTATGGGTCTAACTGTGACCATGCTTGACCTGTAGGTTTATGGGTTTGTGTCAGGTTCAAGTCTATGGGTCTTAGTGATAGCTTATAAGCAAGAAGTCTGCAAAACCTATGTTATTTTTTTGTTTGTAGATATTTTCAATATTGTAAAGTAATCCAACAGTATAGATTTTCATTTTTCAACTATGTTAGCTGAATTTGGCAAGTGATGTAAAATCCTTACTTTGCACCCTGTGTTTATTATAACTGCATCTTACTTGTAAATGCAAGCTTATAGATTGAAAAGTTTTACAAGAAAAATCTACTTTACCTTCGTATATTGCAAAAAGAACAAGTCAGTCTTTGGAGATTAGAAACATAATGGTCTCGTGAAGTCCTAAACGGATCGTTTCTGCAAAAAATATAATAAAGTGGAATTTTTTCCAGCGAAACCATCATAGTATGTTAATATAGTATAAAAATACTTATATATTGTATGATCAAATATAGAAACAAGCATACATAATATTCTAGACACATATAATGTAATATTATAGTATGTATGCATACAAATATGAGGTTGGTCATAGGGGTGCAAATGGGTCGGGTTGGATCGGGTTATGAGTGATTCCGACCCAACCTGGTTCCTTGTTCGGGTCCTAATGTTGGACATAGACCCAATCCAATAGAAGATCGGATCAGGTCAGGTCGGGTCCATTGCTAAAATTTCTGACCCAATGGGTCATTCGGGTCGGGTCGGGTCCATGTATCACCCGGTTCTAACTCAAAAAATTCTGGTCCGGGTGGGATCCAAATGAACTGAAAGAGTATGACTAAACAATATTTTCATTAAAATCAAGGGTGGGTGTTAAATTCAGTCAACCAAAATTAAGCAACAAATAGCTTGTCAAACGAAGGACCAGATGTCAATTATGCTTAATTAATCACCCCCACTTTAATGTCTTAACAACTCACTTTCTGATAGCTGCACATTGGTGAATTTGCAGATGCATCTGGAACCTTTCTATTAAATGCATCATTAAATATTTGGTCTATAAAAGCATCCAATGGTCTTGAAGCATGGCACATAAACCATAAGCCTTACAAAGAATCATAGACCCAAAGCCATATGAACCCAATGCTATTCGTATGTGGGCATTGGCATGCCCAGAGCCTCCAGAGAGAATGTAATTCAAGCCTCAACACCATTGACAGTAACCCTCTCGTCCAATACCATCCATACCTAAAGAGCTCACCGTTTGGAAGGCCACCACTCTTGATCCTTTCCGGAGTGATCTCCGGTGGTAGAGAGAGGAAGTAGAGGTGGAGCCGTCGGAGGTGGTGGCTTCATGCTGTGGCTCCAGGAGGGGAGAAGGGTCTAATGAAGGTATCTGCAGATGGGGGAAATGTTGACAGGCCGCAGACTAGAGGGGTGGCACGGCATCTAGAAGGACGTCGGGCGAAAGATTTATTAGTTCTCCTTGCTCCTTGTTCGGACTGGCCAGAAGGGACTTAGGGGAGTAGTGAGGAGAAATAAAAGTGAATCTGTGACAAGATTTTGTAGGGTCTTTGGTGATGCTGTTACAAGTAGTCTAGAATTTTCAGATGCTTGTGCTTTTTATAGAATTGTCACAGTTGTTAATTTATCACTTAAGTGAAGATGTTGCAGTCTTACTCTGCACTCTCATGATCAGTTATGCAGTTTTCTGTCTCAATTTTTTATGGGAGGGTGCTCTTTGCATTTTGTTCACTTTCATAATTGGTTATGCAGCCATAGAAGCTTTAAGCTTGATTTTATTCCTTTGCTGTGAAATAGGGTCCTCTATAGATTCGACTTTATATTCGATTCCTTAATTCGAGGAGAATAAATAGTAACTCTTTATTCTGACCTCGCCAGCACCTGCTCATGACTGAATTTTCCACTTTTGGTTTGCAGACAGATAAAGCATCAATGCTTGATGAAATCATTGACTATGTCAAATTCCTTCAGCTGCAGGTCAAGGTTTGCTTCCAAACTACACTTCAAACCATTGCAGATAACTTTATTCTGCTCTATATCTAACATTCTTTCTGATGTTTGTACTGGAGGTTTTAAGCATGAGTCGCTTGGGTGCAGCTGGAGCAGTGGTCCCCCTACTCACAGATTCTCAATCTGAGGTGCCAAATCATTTCCCTTTCATTTTAAATGTCTGTTGTCCTATTAGAGCATCACCTGCTTAGTTGATTGTCCTTATTCGGTCTGATGTTGCCTTTTGTTCTGGGGAATCAGGCTATTTCCACAAAATCAATGGAGTAAGGCCTCATTTTGTCTGTCACTTCGATTTCTAATTAATGACTATTCTACTAAATTCTCTCTTATAAATTGTTATCTTACTGCAGTATGGACTGGGCTTGCGACTTACTTTTTCTTTTTAAATTTTCTGTGACCTTAATTTACTATGTGCATGCATTCACTCTTCATTAAGGATGTATGCTGAGGAGTTGTAATCATTCTTAAAACTCGAATTATTACAAGCAGAGAAGAAAAAAGAAAAGAAATCTCGAGGGTAAAAATATTGACATCTATGAGTGACTGTCTTGTTCACAGTGCTTCCTACTGAAGTTGACACTGCTGTGGTTTTATTTAAAGCCTCTAATTAAAAACTACTCTTCAGAAAGCAAAGCAAAAGAGATTAAGGGGCTATTTGGATGCCTGCTTAACTTGCATTGGGAATATTCCCTCTATAGCTAATGGTGAGAAGAATTAGCAGGGCAGAGGGAAGTGATCTTCTGATTAGCGAAGGTTCAGGACTCCCATAGCCCTATACCTTAGTGATAATGGAAACCACCTTTTTAGTGGAATTTCATTCTCTCGAAGTATGGGGGGTTGCTGCTTCTTGGCAGCCTTTCGACCAGTCCATCCGTTCTTCTCCTTCACCTTCGTAAGACAGGTTGGGAAATTTAGGCATCCAAATGGGACCTAAATAGGTTGCTGAAATTGGTGAAAGATTTGAAACAATGTTCCGAGAGAGTGTATGCAACCTAGTCTGAGAGGGAGCATTTTCGAACTTTCTATGTGCAATTTGTTGGCTTTGCTCCTTTTCTTTAGGCTTATCAAGAACTCTCGATTACATTTGAGCAAAGTCATTTTGCCCACAGTGAAACATTTTGTAACATCTCATTCTTTGTTTTCTCAGGAAAACTATAGTCCTTGATGAGAAAATGCTATGTAATTTAAAACTGTTAATTTCAATACAGGGCTCTGGCAGTCTGCTCCTATCAACATCATCATCATCAGTTGGGCAGGGAGAAGATTTATCTGAGTCGCAGGATACCTTAGCCTTTGAGCAAGAAGTTGCGAAGCTGATGGAATCCGACGTCACTACAGCAATGCAGTACCTTCAGAACAAAGGCCTCTGCCTCATGCCAATTGCTCTTGCCACTGCAATATCTAATCAGCAGGGCTCCTCCTCCTGTTCCATTCCACCTGACAGAAGGAAAGCTGATATGAACCTTGGGGTGATCTGTCCAGAAGATGGAGCCAATGGCTGCAACGGGCCTGTTGTTAAACGAGAAGAGCCTTAGAAACCGATCGGCAACCAAAGAGAGTCGAAACCAAAGGAATGAGAGCTAACTGAATTTGACCTTTCTATCCTTTATTTCTAATTTGTTTGCTCCTAAGACTTCCGTTTTTTTATCAGCAGGCTGTTCGGATGTCCTTTGGTAACTGATGTATAGGCTTATTCAGCATACATGTGGATGTGTGAACTGATATTTTGTATACCATACATATACATGTATATTTATGCATGTATTTGTATGTAAAGTAAATAAATAATTTTATTGGTATGGGTTAAATGAATATGGGAGATAAATAAATTGTTTTGGATGGTTTTAAGATGGTATATATATATATATATATATATATGATATCATGATATGTCGTACCATATCCAACTGAATGGCACAGAGCATACTATATTAGTTCGGTACCATATATGGTATAGAGACTGTACTGCTATTTAGTATGCCGAATGGGTTTCATACTATACTGAATTGATATAGTAATAGCGTGGCATCGGTATGGGGTTCTGTACCAAAACGACAGTATTTTATATGAGAGTTTAAGGCAGCTCAAGTGAACAATTTAAACAGAAGTTGGTGACTCTGACTGAACTGCACTCAACTAGGATGGTTCCTTCTGCCTCTCAGTGCTTAATGTACAATCTATTGTTTTCCTTCCATCTTTGATCTCAACCATCCTCCGTGCTCGCTGCCTTTTTTTTTTGATCCAAAATATGTAATTCTTATCTTTACAAGCCAAGGTCCACGTACCCGGTCCATCTATTGTCTGGTTTAGATTTTCGTCAAACTTTGCCACTATGTAAAAATCAAAATCCGAAGTTCGACTATATTAAAGATGGTTTTGGTATAGTTGAATCCAACTTAATAAAACATGAATAAATAAAATAAACCTCAAAAATAGATCGAAATATTTAAGCCTTACTCAGGCTTTCGATATGCTCGACTAGGATTGCAAGCTTGCTCAGTCATCGTGGAGGGTGACTCGGTTACGGTTATCCGCTGGATCTGACGGGATTCGAGGGGTGCCAGCGGCAAGCACTCCCTGCTTCGAGACATTTGAGCCATGACGAGGGATGGAGAGGCCTTTTGAGGCCAAGCATGTATTCCGTGAAGCTAATAGGGCTGCGGATTAGGTGGCCGCTAATATGGCCAGCCATACTGGTAGTACTTTATGGGCTTGGGATAGGGAGCTAGCCTGAGCGCTCTGAGGTATCCTATTTTCTGATTCTATTGAGTGCATTTGTACTCATCGGATATGAATCGCTTGTTTTAGCCCACGAAAAAAAAGAGAAAAAAAGAAAGAAAAAAAAAAAGCAAGATGGTGTGCAAAATAAATTCAAGTGCAATTTAAACCTTGCTATAAATGGGATACCTTTTTATTAAAAAAAGATGGAGGAGGCCAAAGTTACTCTAGTACAATTTTTCTAGGCACCTGAGTGTGGGACCATGATTTTTTACTTCATGAAAATTTTAGATTAGGGCGGGTCCAAGCCTTTTAGAGACTCAGCCCTGGTCTCCCATTTTGCAGCGAGAGGGTGCATCACTGAGCTAATGCTCAGGTGATAGGACAAAAATAAATGATCTAGTGGCCACGTAACCTAGAATCTCATACAAAATGCGACACCTATAAAGCTAAATATATAACTTTGCTATTGGTCTGGCCCTTGCTGCTGCTCATAGACAGACTATATACATATTCAGGGTCACCCTGACAATAAATTTAGATTGAAAAATTACACATCAGCAGTGTAATTTTTGGACATCTAATTTCTATATTCTATTAGCATTTTCTGAACTAATTCATTGGGATTGGAACAAACTGCCGTCACCTGTTGCCCCCCATGAAGAGAGAAGAGGAAGAGTCCGGGAACAAGGGAAGGAAGCTGGGATGGAGGCCTAAATATATCAGCAACTATAACAAGTTTCAATTTCTAAATTTTTATACTATTGAATATTCAGATGGCATAACTTCTTGTCTCTTTGGCGAGAAGCAACGGTGTTATTTTGTAGGGCATTGTTTCTTTTATTCTAATATTATGTGAGCTAGGCTTGGTCTATCCAAAAGCTTAAGCTTCTGGCCATGTAGAAGTAGGGTTAAAATCGCAACAGATATGGATTAGGTACTAGTATATTCATATCTATTTTTATTTTATTTAACAAATATAAATACAAAAATGGATATTAATCAGGTGTAAAATTTGTATCCATATTTATTTTAAACAGATATAAATACAAATTAGATACTGCAAGTATGGAGTTGGATACTAAATGAATGATAAATCAAGCTAATAATATATTAATATGGTTATATATTTTTCTTAAAAGTTAATAAGTACCATATAAAATTAAATAGATTTATAAATAAAATCGGATATTCGAATATGGTTCGGATAGTTATATATCTATATTTATGAAAAATAGATATAGATATAGATATTAGTGGAATGCTCAATTTCTATCTCTATTTAGATAGATTCAGATATAAAAATAGATCAATCATCCGGTCCGTTTTCACTCCTTTGTGAAAGGGTGGGGGAAAACGGGTAGAGATTAGAGCCTTTCACCTAGCAAATTTTATATCTCCCACGTGAGTCTCACGTGATGACACTAGCGTATGGAATTGGCTGTCCCCTGTTCCTGACCGGACAGCAAACCTCCTCCGTGCGAGTTAGAAATTGCCGCGGCCTCCTCCTCGCCACAGCAATCGCATTTCGCCTGTCGGCTTTCCCCTCTCTCAAGAAAGCCGAGGTTTTTAACCCGCCGAAGGAGAGGAGGGAGAGTCCGCGCTCGGCTTTCAGATCTAGGGTTAGGGTTTCCAATATTATCGATCGAAATGGCTTTGATGGAGCCCGTAATGGAGGAATTGCAAGCGCTGCAGAAGAAATTGGGGAAGAAGCAGTCTTTCGAGGAGGCCGTCTCCTCGATCTCATCTCTCCTCCGGGATCGATACTCGTCTTCCTCTCCATCCCTTCGCAAATCGGTAGCTTTTGATGCCTTTCCTCCCAAAACTCCTTTCTTTCTTTTAGTTTCTACTCCAAATTATCGTTCCTAGGTCCCTAATTTATAAACACGTTTTCACATATCTGAATTCATGTATGTGCGCCGTGGTTGTGCTTGTGCCGATTTTTTTTGATTTATTGCAGATTTTATGCGTCATACATCATAAATTGCTTTGGCTCTATACTCGTGTGATTGTTCGAATTTCAAAGAAACACTTTTGAAGGGTTTTTATTGAAGGAATTATCGAATTTGATAAAAATGATGCATCTTTTATGTTTGTTTGGAAGTGTATTCTTAAAAGTTTTCCTCTTTTATCGGAACTTTTGGTTTCTTTAGTATTTGGCAGATATTGGTCATGGATTCAATTTTTCTATCATTAATATTCCTTTGATGTTTTTTGTTTCATACATGGCAAAACTGATGGAGAAGAATGATAGGGCAAATCCAACCTGGTGGTTGTTCCTCCAACATGCTTTTTATCATAATATTTGGTATTCTATTGGAAAGCTTAAAGTACAACGTAGGCAAAACTGTATCACCTTTGTTGTTATCTATATTCTTGAGAATATAGAGCTAGTATTCTTGAGAATATAGAGCAAGTTGCTAGCTTGCTTTTCAATTCCTCATCCAAGTGAGGGCATTCTGGTTATCTTTTTTCTACAGCTACATTTGTGATAGATGACTAACTTTTGTTAAGAAAAAGTTTTGCCTCTCAAATCAATTGAAGTAGATGTCACTAATAATATCAAACCATCATGCTCCCACATATTACCCTTTGGGCTTGTATTCTTTGTTGATTCTCCAACCAAGCGAAGAGATTTTATATCTAAATTTATATAATGAGATTTCCGTTGACTGTCCTATATAATTCAAATATTTAAAGAAAAAAAATGCTACCTCCTTTAAGACCCATGTGATTTGATGTCTTTTCTTTTTTCTTCCTTTTTCCATCCTTAGTAATATCTGCCACTTCTTTCCTATGCTACCATATTCAGTCTCAGGTCAGCCAAATAAAAAGCGTAATGTACATTTTATAAAAAGCCTGCGAAAGCGCATAAGCAATAAGGTGACTCCAAACAAACCCAACAATCTCGAACTGAAATTGATGACAAATAAATATTAGAGATAAAATATTATGCAAGTTGTAGTGTATTGCAATGATGGCCATCATCCAACAAATAGAAACTTATGCAGGTGGAGGATGACCACCAAATCCAAAATAAGGAGGATTGTTAGGATCCTCCCCACATACAAGCACCTTATAGAAGGACTAATGGTATGATCCCAAAAGTAATTAATATTAGATCCCAATGATAGTATAAATGGAATATAAATATTTACTTTCTTTCTCTTTAATAACATATGTTATAGTTAACAATGTTGACTTTTTATTAAAAGTAAATTTCTAGACAATTTGTTTTTTAAGAAAACAAGATATATCTTATAGATTCATGGATATACAACTTTTGGAGTAAAGGGAGGGTGACCTTTATGGGTGAAAACACTGAGAAAGCATATGGGAACTCAAATTGGAAGATGGATAATTTTCCTTGAAAGGATGTATTTAGAGAGCTTTGGTTTAGGTTGCGAAGAACTGTACCATAGGCAACATTCTTTTATTGAGTAATTGTTGTCAATGCTTTATTTGGAGTAACTGGATTTATGGGAGGTAGCGGACTCTAGTGGTTATGGAAGTTTTCAAAAGATTATGCTTTCTTGGGAAATGGGATGAACTTTTTAGATGTGCCACACTTTGTTTCCCATATTTATATGCAGGTAGCAATCTATTCTTTTATCTAGTTATCTCCAAAAGCTTGTTGATTATTGTATCCTTCTAATCTTTTTGAGTGGGTGTTGGTTCTATAAGCAAACATTAGCAAGAGTACCTTGATCGAGATGTATGATGATGGACCGACAAGAGATGTTAATCCGAACTGGTACCGGGGCTCGTATTGGCCGGCGATTAGTTCGATATGATCTTGGTG
This sequence comes from Phoenix roebelenii, assembly GCA_025769935.1. Taxonomy (NCBI): domain Eukaryota; kingdom Viridiplantae; phylum Streptophyta; class Magnoliopsida; order Arecales; family Arecaceae; genus Phoenix; species Phoenix roebelenii. The sequence goes on along the minus strand of JAOXJJ010001100.1, from coordinate 22,177,608 downwards.
TATTGTACTGAGTTGGGCATACTGAACCATGGGAAGGGAGAGGGAGGAAGAGAGAGAGGGAAGGAGGGAGGGAGAGGGAGGAAGAGAGAGCGAGATGGGAGGCTTACCAGACAATGGCATTGTGGTGGCAAAGAGGGAGGAGCAAGCGAGCATCTGACAGAGAGAGATAGAGAGGAGGGAGGCTTATCGGTCGATGGCATCGTAGCATCGAAGAGGGGGGAGCAAGCTAGTATTTGATAGAGAGAAAGAGAGGGGGATGCTTATCAGCCACGACATCGCAACATTAAAGAAAGGGGAGCAACCAAGCATTCGGCATATAC
>JAOXJJ010001100.1:22143890-22177273 GCA_025769935.1 Phoenix roebelenii | reverse complement strand
TATATAGAGAGAGAGAGAGAGAGAGAGAGAGAGAGATTTACTGGCTGATGGCATCATGGCATCAAAGAGGAAGGAGCAGGCGAGCGTCCGAGGGGGAGAGAGAGAGAGCGAGAGAGCCCTCAAAGGCTCTTGAAATACCAAACCACTTGCTTTGCTGAACTGACCCGACTTGGTGTCGTTTTAGTTCTGTATGAGATAAACTGCTTGGCTTGGATCAGTTCAGCGATCGCTGTGTTAATCTCTTTAATGCATAAAAGATGATGACTTGTATTTTAGCCTTCCATTAAAGTTTGAAAATCTACATGATTGAGACATGAGTGTTATATGGATCCATAGGAGATTGATAAACTAAAAGATTAAATTTCATTCTCTAGATGAAAAATCACTTTTATTAGCCAAATGCATGACAATTAAGTTTTCAAATCATTTCTTTTTTGGCTAAGCTTGAGTAATTTGCATGTGCTTTTATTGTTGATGGGTGGCATGGGACCTAGTAGAAATTGAGGGATTCACTTTGTCAATTGGGATATTGTTTGTTGCCATGCCAAGGTTCAAGGATGGTAAGGAGTTGGTATCTGAGGATATGATTGCAAATATTGTTTTTTTGACAAATGGGTTTGGAGGAACAATAATAAAATGGGATACTTATCTTTGTTTAAAAAGGAGGATTGGGGAGTGGGGGAATACTTGTCATAGAATGTAGTTTGATGTAATTAGGTCGGTATCAAGGATTTGAAAATATAGGGTAGTGTATCACTTAGACTTGCATAGCCAGATAAAACCAAGGTCATAAATTGTATAGCTGTGTTCACGTCTTGAAGTTCTTTTAGGTTGCTGTGTCGGATTCTCCAAGACTCCTGGGCACTTGACACTCTTGTCCCATGTCCAACTATGGATAACCCTGATATGTGGCTTGTGATTTCTGGGATGAGGAGGGAAGAGTTTTTCTCTTACCTCTGAAGACCTGGAGAGACCTTTTGCAGTTACCTCATACCTGATGATCATTAATAACCTTATTTTCTCTGGGGAAATGAGGACTAGTGATTAGCACTTGTTGAATGAGATTATTAAAGTAACTTTCCAAGAAGAACTGATATTTGACAAGTTTGCTAATCATGTTGTGCTGCATTTATAAGTGGCTTAAATGGGCAGTTAGAGAATAAGATTTTTTTTTGGGTAGAATGAGTTAATTTTGCAGAACAGGAACCTGAGCCAGTCAGCCAGATGAAGGTCTTATTTTGACTAGTAGATTGCTGTTCATTACTTCTGTCTCGTCATTACAATACTTTTTTAAAATGAATATTGCAAATTACACCTCTCTTTTTGCTTTTCATTTGAATGTCTTTGCAGGAGAAAATTTGGAAAGAAATTTTGAATTGGCCTTATGTTTTTGATATTGGACTTGCCTACGTTAATGAATGTCTGTTTTCTACTGGTAATCCCCATTGCTACTTAACTGTGTAAAAGGAAAAAAATTCCTCCAGGTTGTCCTCTGGAGTTGGTCTAGCTTTGTTGTAACAGTAAGGATTTCTGTGTTCTTTACTTATATTCGTGAATCTTTTGCAACTTAAGAATAGGTGACCTCTCTTTGTAATATTTGGCTTGAATTTTTTAGTTAACAATGTCTTTCTTAGATACTTTTGAACTTTGCCTGACTCTTCTCTTTTTGATAATTCCTATGTAATTTTATTAACTTTTAAGTTTATTTTATTTGAATGAAATTATTCTGTAAATTTTATACCGGTCTAACTGTTAGCTTATACATTATGTACTTACTTTGTCTATGATTTTTTTTATTCAGATTTATTCTACTATTTGCCGTGTTGCAACTGTTCTTCAGACTAGATATACGGCGACTGGCTTCTGGCTTGCTGGCTTAAGGCTCTTCGAAGAAGCAGAGGGCCTGGTTACTGAGTCCTCAGAAAAGGAGCATATGAAGAAATGCATTGCTAGAGCTCGTGAGCATCTACATGAAATGGAGTATGAGACTCCAGTGTCAAACAGAGGACCAACAGGTACTGCTTCCATATAAAAGAACAGGTTGTCTTATTGTTAATAAGCTGATGATCTTGTGCAAATTTGATAATTTGGCTAATGTTATACCAGGCATTTGACATGTGTTTCATGCTCATTCTTTTTATTAGACTTTTCATGTCCAAGGTCAACCTTCCCATTCTTTATGTAGAATTCTGTGGATGATATTCAGTTCTCGCATTTAAGCTGATGTCATAATAACCTATTCTGCAACTGAAGTAGGGAAATGACCGATTTTGGTGAGTGGTTTGCAAAGAACTTAGGAAGCTCATTTTGATATGAGCTGTAGAGTTATACTAGTCAGAATATGGAAAAAGATGATGCAGAGTGCAGGGCGTATATGACCCCCCTGCAGAAAGTTCAGGGCGATTGGAATAAGAAAGCTGGAGAGGATGCATCTATGCATATGTATTGGTTGAATTAGTACCAAAGTTTTAACTATAGGTACGGAAGAGATTTGACAATGCAACTTGCATGTTGGTTCTTAATAGAACTTACATTATCCCATAATATAGACACATTTCAACTTGTCAAAGTTTAAGCTTCACTGGACAATTTAGCTGCTGAAATTTTGCAGATTTTCATAACTAGTTTCCTGGTTAGGCAGCATTTTTGGGGAAGCTAAGGCTTTGAATACCTATTTTAAATGCTAATTATTTGTACTTCATTTTTTTGATGCATAGATAATTTCTTACATTTTTTTTTGTTTTTCCTTTTTTTTTTTTTTTTTGCTTTCTTCAGATTCTAGGTATCTTTTTGAAGGGCACTTGACTGTTGAGCCTGAACCTGCACCTCCTGCATGGCTTGTGGCACAGAATCTACTAACAACTCTAGCTGTAGCACAAGATTGGACTTCTATTCCTGAATCTTCTCGAGGTCAGGAGGAAAACAATGATGCAACTGAAAATGCTAGAGTGACTGACGTTCCTGAATCTGTTCGAGAACTAATTAACAATATGCAAGAAATCGGTGGCTTTCTCGACCTGGATAATGTTATTGAAGCTTCATTGCAGGTGTGAGCATGCATTTTAATTTCATGGAAACACCACATGTTTCTCTTAGTTATATATAATTTCTTATAAGACTAAGGTTAGGGTATAGAATGCTTACAGTGTATTGGTAAAGTATCCTCTTTGGATGATTACAACTTAATTTCTAGGTCTTTCAAGAGAGAATAAAATTCTAGAGTTGGGGAATTCATATCCTAAACAAATGTCATTAGTCTAGGTCTCTTACGTGCTCACAAATTCAGCCGGAAAACATGTTAAATCACGGGAAAATATATAGATTTTAGCAGTAGTTGATGTGCCTAATTTAGATTTAATTTCATTTCTGAAGGCGATCATTAAAACCTACACATCCTTCTCATGTTTCCAGGAAATTGGTGCTGGGGCACAGCGACCGCCACCAGCCTCAAAAGAAGTTGTTGCAAATCTGCCAGTTATTAATGTAACTGAGGAAGTCATTGCTAGGTTGGGCAGAGAAACACACTGTGCTGTTTGCCAGGAGAACTTTGTTAAAGATGACAAATTGCAGGAGCTACCTTGCAAGCATCTCTTCCATCCCCTGTGTCTGAAACCATGGCTGGTGATATAGCACTTTCTTTGTTATTGTCATTAGTAAATTCAAGTACTGGAAAATACTATCAAATGATTTCCTGTGATCATTTTTATCTTAGCTTTCTCTTTTACTGACCTGCAGGATGAGCACAACTCCTGTCCAATATGCAGACATGAAATGAGGACAGATGACCATGCATATGAGAGCTGGAAAGAGAGAGAAAGAGAGGCAGAGGAAGAAAGGAAGGGTGCAGCGAATGCTGTTCGGGGAGGCGAATACATGTATGTTTGATAAATAGTTATTGAAATAAATATTGTTGCTGTGTAAACATCATCGATGTTTGTCTTGATGATAAATGTTCGAATATTTAGAGCCACCCGGCAGACCACGTCAACCCACTGAATTGCAGTCTATTGCCTTCTTTGTTTCTCTCTTAGATTTCTTTTTCTCTCTCTCTTTTCCTGAGTAATTGGACAGGTTAAACCTGGCTAGACGTTGGAGCAAGAGCAAGATCAAACCTAGGTATCTTATATTAACAGAATAGACAAACAAGCCGACACCCTTTCTTTGAAGGGAGAAAATGGCACTGGTTAAGTTGGAACTATATTTACCAAGCATGATTGCGAAATGGTGGTAACTGTGATGCAACCTTCTTAAGATCAGATGTCAGGAGGAGCCACAAGATTAATGAAACCATGATCCAGCAGTACCAATTGATAGCATCTCCTAATGCACGAGGTCGAGAATCGCATCCATCGCTAATGTCGCTGAACTGCAGCAGCTATGATTAGAGGGTTTGATATGGTAGGTAGACTGCCAAGCTTTTGGTGCAGGAGTCATGACTAGAACTGAGTATTGAACAGTCCTCTGTGACAAGGGTAGTTGAGTACTCTGATAAGAAGATGCTAATGTTCAAACTAATGAATGGATGGATAGAACCTGTATATATAAAGCATGAGTTGCGACATGTACTTGGACAGCTTGATCCTGTTCAATTGAAGAAGGCATTCAACTGGCATTAGAAATAAAAAAAGGGAAAAAGAAGATAGGGAGAGGGTTCAAAAGTCCCAGGGTGCCTGCAGTAACAAAATTCAGATCCAGACTAACGACAAGGTAAATTGAGGCTAGATCTCTCTCTCTCTCTCTCTCTCTCAAAAAAAAAGAAGACTAGATCACTAATCCATCAACCAGAGTTCTTGCTCTTAAAAGTTAGGTGCTACTAGTAGCATATGAAACATCCGACTTCAATACACATCCATGGAAATACTTTGATCCACACCCGCAAAAAAAAAAAACATGTTCGTAAACATAATCCACTACAAAATCAATCTTTTCATTAGAATCTCTTTCAATCTGCAGAATGCTGCTATTAATTATGTAATATCGTAAATCATCATTATACTTTCATTTCTAGTTCATCCTTCTTCCTAGCATGCACTAAAGTATCTGAAAGTCACTCCAGAGGCGACATGCTGTAGTTGGTAGAACTTTATTAGCACTATCATATATCATATCTCAAGGTGCATTTGGTTCGCAACTAAAGTCAAAATTGGAATGAAATTTGAATTCTAGGGGAGAGTCGGGATTGTGGTATTCCCATTCCCCTCCTAGAATTGAAATCGGAATGGAACTTCTACCAGCCAAATAGTTGGAATAGAAGTCATTCATTCTCATTCCGATTTAACAGCTCAACTCTTCCAAACTAAATATACCCTAAAAAAAAGTTCTCGACTCATCCTTGCATTACTGAGATTGAGTACCTCCTGAGAATTTTCCCTGATGAGCAAGTTTCTCACATTGTTGTGAGAGCCATGCTCTCGCTGACTGGCTTGTGAACTTGGGTCCAAAGATATCTGATCGGCAACTGTGGACTCACAGCTTCCCACCGGATCTCCTGTAGTTACTCCGGGCGGCGGATGCCCAGTAGACTAATATTTGGTTTCCGAGGTGGCTGTCACGACGAAAGGGCATGGGAGCAGTTGCTGTTTTGGAACATTTCTGTTGACTCCATGCCTCCATGCGGATCTTACAAAAGATTCTGGACACTTTAGAAGATTCACCTCTCCATTTCTTGGTACTGAGGTTATTTGGGATACTTCTCATCCATCATATATTAGGAGGAGCTCTTCTTCATTGGAGAGTGTCGAGAAGTAGAAATCATTGTTGAAGAATTGAAGTCCACATGCAGGCTTAGAGAGATTTTCTTTTTCGCTTATTTCAGATGCATGTAATAATAGACAACATCGCCAACATCTCTATCTCTCTCTCTCTTTCTGGACTTAATGATCCAGCAATAAAGACATTTAAGTTGAATACTGGCCCTGTGAATCCTAAAACCAATGTTAACTCGCACTTGAATCATGTCAAGATCGTGATAAACTGCACCAAAAATTGCAGCAAGGTTGCAGAGTCTCTAGATCGAATCATGCAACATTTACAACCTGCCCTTGAGGCTCATGATAAGCTGCAATTATAATTGAGTCAAATTGCAAAAAATCTGTTTAAATCAAATCCAAATTTGTGTCAGAGTTGAATAAACCTGCCAGAAAATGAATCAAAAAGGACACATTAAACTTCGCCTACTGACTTAGAAAGGGACTAAACCCATGAATTCTAGCAAAATAGACACTTTTAACTGATAATTGGATCTAAAACATTAAGCTAATAGAGTGAGTTAATAATGTGTAGAATAGCCTGAAGCTTAACCAGCAACTATGACCGAAATAGTAGACGTTATTTGTCCTCTAAAACAGGTTACTTTATATCCATACGATAAAAATAAAAAGTGACGAGGAAAACGCGCTTGCTCGCGTCATTGAGAGGGAAACTGGGATTTCCAAACCCGAGAAATTGGCATCTCAGCTCACTCTCGGGCACCTCGTACACCAGGATCTGTAAGAATTATTTATGGGATATGATTATAATAATAAATAATTCATGAATAAAACATTCGCTAATATATTTATTTATGCATCAACTATGATCGATACGTTCACCATAATTTCAGCATTACAGTAACCTGTGTCAAATATATAGTGCATTTGGGCGCTCTAGCCAAAACGAATCCTATTCCAGCTGTAATCTTTTTCGATTACAATATTTTTATAAGCAGAAAATTAGTAGCTCGGAAATCATGTCAAACCATGATCAATTGATATCTGATTAGAACATATTTGAACTTCTACGAACGTCTCCTAGAATGGCTATCCATGCGAAATTCAATTCAATAAGTAATTTAAAGAAAAATTTGTCAATCACGTAAGACGGGAAGATAGTTTCGTTCTTCAGAGTCATTCAAAATCAATTGCATTTACTTTCAAAAAAAACAACTGCTACTAGGAATCAGATTCCGTTCCAACTCTACCTATGTCATTTCCAGACTTCCAGTTACAAACGACAACTTTTATGTTCATCCAATCAATGCGTTATTTTTTCTGCTTGTATTGGTGCTATTTACTTTGTTCGTTGGATCAATAGGAATTTCTTTTGATCAAGCAATATTCTTTTATGCAATGCATTACAAGAGGACCTCCTATGGATTTCTCCAACTCAATGAATTAAGATTGATTGGTTCTTTCTTCTCCTTCATCACAATGATTCTTCCCCATTCAAGAATCATCGTTTTTGTCTTCTTTCTGCCTCTTGGTCCATCCACATTTATTAAGAAATATCTACGGTTACATTGCCATCAACTTGTAAGAACACAGGCAGGCATATATGTTTAGTCACATCTTTGTTATTTCTCAGAAACATATTGAATCCTTATACAAAACAAAAAAATCTAAATAATATTTTTTGATTAGCCTTTTTTAGATAAATTTACACAACCAAATTAAAAAATTAAAAAAAAAAGCTTATCATTAAAAATACTAATTTCTTAAGATGGATAGTCAATGATAAATAATAGCTATTATTTACAATTTTCCCTATAAAACTGTTATTTCCATTGTACAAGAGCCATCAAACTGGAGAGAACACTTCACGGCCAGCCATGGCTACATACAACATAATAAAAGGCCTCCAAAACCACCTACCAGCCGTTATTTTACTATCATATGCAAAGAAAAAATAGATTACTACTATATAGAACCATTCACATCTGTTGCAGGTCATTCATGACCAATCTGGTCATTCCAATGAAACCCAAATTCAGAAGTTCGATGGCTTTTTCCCTCTCTTTGCTTTCCTTCTCCCCACCATTCTCTAATTCCAAATGCATGAGATACACTATTAAGTTTAAACGAGCCATCAACTTGTGACCTTTTTATTTTTTTATTTTGTTGGAGTCTGAGAACATAGAAGCTATCCTGCAACTGCATCACGAACGAAAACCAGAGATGAGATTGAACCGATTAGGCAAAGGAAGAAGTAATTATTTTCTTTCTCTTATGTGTAGCTATGCACTATATTTAGATTTTGGACTGCGCTAAACCTTGATGAAACAACAATGAGAATATCACAAGTGAACCCCTAAACAAATTGGGGCCCCTCTATTATCAAAAACAGAGAGAGAAAAAAAAGAAGAAATTACACATGCCGTGAAACAGTGGATGTATTCGAAAAACCATTGACCATTTTTTGTGGTTTTTTCTTATAATTCGATAGGCTACAGTGAGGGCATATGTATTCCAACCCGTCTGTCTTTGCATAGTCCTGTAATTACATCAAATCGAACACAGGTGTGAGAACATTTTAGGACAATCAAATCCTACAAATAGTTACAAATACTACGACATGCAAGGTACTTTGTATGCGTTGTTTAACTCGGAAGAGTAATTAAAAGATTTTAACAATATTGAAACTACCAATATATAAAAGCAAGAGCTCTCAAGGATGCTAGTAAAATGGACAGCCAATAAAAAGATGTTTCAGATTGTAAAGCAATCTGCAGGAAACTAACGCACCTTGAAAGTACCGAGGCCTTGTCGTCTATCGCAACCGAAGTGGGCCCATTCACCGCATAAGCCGCAGTTAACCCAATCACCAGGAGCGCTACTGGTGAAAGACTCAATATACTCCAATATCAGAGTTGATTTTGAGAACAAAGGGGAAGCATCAAACAAAAAGCAAGGAAAAAAGTTACTACATACCTGTGACACAGCAAGCAACACTCTCCATCCACATCATCATGTGCTAATTCATATTCCAGCAAATAGGTTTCATAATGCCTTTTGAGGGTATTTCCTACACCCTGAAAAAATATACAGGAAAAATGAAGAAAAAGGAGAATAATTAGTTCTCCAGCATTTTTGTATGCATGACTCCAATAATGACAATAGTGTCGATATGAAATATAAGAAAATTAATTCAGATAAAGGTTATAAGGTTCGCCTTCTCCGTATCGGACTCTATACCGGTGCCATACTGGTATAGTGTCGGAACATCTAGCATAGAGGTCAATTCGGTGTGCCGAGCCTCATACCGAGTCTTGATTTAATACCAATTCGGTGTGTACCAGCACAGCAAGCCATAGGTCACTTATTTAAGTGTCTCTGATAAAAGAGAATCTAATTATCCACATCTGAACAACTTTTCTTATATAACTATGATATCATTTATCTAAATAATGAACATAAGTTGCACGCTGTTCATCCTTATTGACATCAGTCTCATAGGCCACCACTACAAAAACCCAAGGAAAACAGCCCTCCACCCACTGGGCCCCACCTCACAACCCACTTGCTGTGCTAGCATGTGGTACCAGAGACTAGAACCTGCAATTCCTGGACCTCCCATAATTGATATGCCCAAAAAAAAAAGTTTATACATGCAATGAACTCTAAAATCTAGTAAGTGTTTTTATGTCATGGTAGATCTGCTATAATTTTGCATAAGCTATAAAAATGCAGCTTGGTGTGCAGCAGGCACGGGCAACTAATAGCAACATGAAACGTATATATACAAAAAGAGAAACATACAGTCATTCTATTGATCATTGTATGGTTGCGCATCTTTGAGAAAACTTGGCCTTTCCAATTTATGCCATTTCCAACATAAAAGCCTCCTCTTGACACCACCTGGAGCAAGAGATACTTTGAGTCATAATTTCAAAAAGTAATCAAGGAGAAACATGATAGCCATAGTAAGCCTGTAAAAAATATGCACAAAAATTTCCCAGATAAAGGTTAACCTCTCTGTACAAATTGTACAGGTCCAGGCGCTTTGCGTTTAGTATGGCATCGGGAAATTCGGATATCCCTCCCTGGGGGACAAGCCGGCTGTGGCCCCTTTGGATTAAAAACTGCATCACATCCCTCAGGAAGTCTTCCTAGAGAAGACAATTCAATAAAGCTTAAATAAGCATATGATTGAGCTTCTCACTGACAAATAGATGGTTCAGAATTGCTTACTTCAGGACAAATTTGAATGGGCAACCGGTTACAGCCATGCTTCTTCATTGGCAGTGGGTTCAGTGAAATTATCTGTTGAGCATGGAATGAACTGGACAAGGATTTTCTGTGTGTCGATGGGGCAGCTGGCATTGAACTATGCTTCACTGATGGAACTATTGACAAGTTAGGCTTCACCTGGTTCCCTTCATATCCATCAGTTTCTGGTATTCCTGAAAAAGGCAGCATTTTGTGCTTCCGAGAGTGAGGAATGGGCCTCATTGCAGTGACCTTTGATCTTTGCCTCATAGGCGAGATGGTCAAAGGAGACCTTTCAACCGATATCTTTGCCCTCTTGCCATTTTTATCGGCATTTGCGCCAGCCACCCCATTTTCACCAACATTATTGATAGGGGTGACAGGATTTGATTCTAATCCTGGTTTGGACCTTTCTTTAGTTACAGAGGAAGACCATCTCGGCAAACAAAATTTGGCATCATCTTCCATAGGCAAATCTGAGCCCTGTCTTGTACAGAAGAAAAGAAGGCGATCTGCATCTTCTTTTTCGAAAGCAGCAACAGGAGTACCCTGAATACTTGCAATGCCAAGTGTGACCAAGCTACGATAAGAGACTTCAGGTGCAAGATGCTTCATAACCTGTGATTCATATGAACAAGCAACAAGCAGGCCATTATATAAAAAATATATGTCAAATTCATTGTAGGATTTAGGAACCAGAAGCCAAGCTAATACTTAGGTAGCAATTTATGTTAGCATCAACAGCCCTAGCTACTGAATATATAATTTAGCCAGCAGAGTTCTCTCTACCTTGGGATTACAGTAATAGCAAGGCAGGAACTTATTTCAAGTGTGTCACTCAAAAAAAAATGCTATTGACGAGTTGACCAATTCAGGAAAACATTGGAAAAAGATATAAGAATATATGATGTAAGAATCAAAAGAATTAGTCAATATTAAGATGAGTGAAAACAGGAAAACAAAATAGCAACCTGGGCAGCCCAAGTAGGGACTTTCATGCAAACTTCAAATGCAGGTGCTCCACAAGCTATGGAAACAGAATTTAAAGGCTCAAGTCGAGATGGATTGCTTTCCTCATAATTTGGCAGAGCATGAACTAGCTGACTCTTTTCAATGAGTTCATTCTTGATGTGGGATTCCAAAAGCTGCAATTGAGCACTTAATGATTTACCAACATGAAGCTTAATATCTCACAGAAAGTCAAATAATACTAAAAGCTTGTACCTGATCGTCAAAACAAGTCTGTGCACTACCAGAGACCAAAAGTGAGATATGAGCAGAACTGCAAGTTGTGATATCACAACGCATCGTCACAACCCCACGAGAAAAAGTCCCAGCTTGAAGGGGCGGTGGTGCAGCACTGGCAGAGAACAAATCCCATCAATGAGCTCACTGTCTTATGATGTCATTGGAAAAGGGGGAAAAAGCAATAATGCCTCTACCGTTCATAATAAAAAGCATGATAATAAATAAATAAATAAAGATATAGCTAAACTTCAAACTTTTAGCCCATGTTCATTTCAGTTCATAAGAGTTTATACACACCTTGGAAAACCCAGGGAACCAATCAACTGAAAAAAAATGTCTTCCTGTTATTTTAAGTTGTTAAATGTCAAAGTATTTTAAAATTTAAAAGATTTAAGCTAGGAAAATTTCATATACATGATATCTTTGTAAGTAATTTCAATTTAAATTTCCTTCAATAAGTGATACTGTTTTTATATGGACATTTGAATCGATGCTATGCATGTAAGTTAGAGACATTTGTGACAGTTTCTGGATGGAGATAAGTGCAAGAGTTTTCCTTGAGATACTGCTAATTACCATGCGTTTATTATATGCAGAGTATCCACAGATGTATATCTACACTAAATGCCCCTTATACTTCTCTCCCTAAAATAATGAATTGGAGAATGACAGTTACAAGGGCCATCTAACAATTATGAAATGAAGTATGAATAGACGCTTAGTGTAATACCAAGCCCAATTATCAAGTTCAATCTTAACCATTCATATCATCTAAGCATCATCAGCACAGGGCCCATGCTGGTGGATCTAATAGAGTAGCCAGGGATGCGGCTGGCCTGCATTAAGGCCAAGCAATTCTCAAACACTTCATATAACCTCATCTCCATTAGTAAGAAAGTTCTAGAAAAGAGAGAAGCCACAAACCCAAATAATACAAGTAGTTTCAGAAATTAAGCAATGACCTAAATCCCAAAAGAACGCAGAAGCAATTGCATATCCAAATGCAAAAATGGGGCCAATCACTACTGATTTTTGCATGAGAATAAGAATACGACTGCCCTTCTATTAAGCATACGAGCCACCATAGACATCTTTCTTTACCAATCTTACCATGAGGCATCGGCGGGTCAGATTTATCATAACAACAAAAACATAACAGCTTGTCGAAGGAATGAGAATGAAAATGACTTGTGGATAGAGCAGGTAGACAATGATTACAAAAAAAAAAATGCAACACTATCTCAAATCCCAATGCATCATTGGTGAAGGCCATGCTTGTAACCTCCACCATAGCACTAGAGACAGCTTAAAAATATACCTGACTCGGTTATGAAGTTTACTCCCCCGAATCTGTAAACAGTAGCAAAAAAATGAGTAAGAGGAATTATAATGCAAGCTACTAATGCCAATACAAAATGACAGGCACAAAGAGGAAAAGAAAAATAGCAATCAGAATAAAGCAAACCAAGATATATGTCAGGACGTAGTCTTAAGAACTGGATCATCATTGATTTAATCTCCTTTAGTTTAAGACAGCTGTAAATTGTTAATTACTTTGTCTTGGTGAATATATATACACAGACATACATTCATACATACACACATATATAAATACAGATTTACAAGTATATATGTATGCAAGTATGTGCATATGTTTGTATACATGTATATGAAGAAAGACCATGGCAGTTCATTCCAAGTCCTGAGTAATTGTATGCCTTTTTGCCCAAGTTGAAATGCTCCTGAAGCTATATGTTCAACACACATGCGAAGAGGCTGTATAGGAAAGGCTTGGTAGCTAAGGGAGGAATAAAGGGGGTAAAAAGCAGAAGCTAGGGTCAGGAAGACAGTGATATCGGTTGACTTAATATCAACTCTAAGTCCCTTTTTCTCAAACCTGAAGCAGTTCCTAGGAACAGGGGCCCGACCAAATAAACAATCTCTACTAGCTGAAACTTTTATATACATTTTGCAACTACTAAGATGGCATAAGGTCTACACAGTTTATGTCACGATGCCTCTGAAAAGCGTTGTTTATGGCACCATTCTCATCATAATGCGGATACATATAATGAAAGAATGCAGACCCTTATTGGATTCAAGATAGCGAATGGAATTTGGTCAAAAGAACTAGGACTAAAATGTATAAAGAAAGGCAGTCATGGGAGACTTAAAGTCTGTTATAAAATAATGCAGGGAAGTACCAAAGATAACATATCGTCTCCCTGAAATTTCAATCTAAATCCCATGAATCATGCTTCATATGGTGAAGGAAGAGGTGTTGTAAACGCATTATATTTTCCACCACCTGCTGTACTGACTTGCCATGTTAAACGTGCATGTTTGGTTTCCATAAGAACTTGAAAGCATGGAAAAGAGTGTACAGGGTGTAGGATTAGGGCAACAACAAGTATTTCATTATCTAACGAGACAAGAATGTAATGGCCTGTGGGTCCATGTACTAGAAATGGAAGGACAGGGGTCTGCAGAAAATAATTTCTTAATGATATATAATAAATTATAAATATGTATATATGTATGCACTAGTTATAATGAACATACAAATACACGCTACTATTAAAGATTTTAGATATAGGAAAATTTTAAAAAGACTTTATGGATTAGGACCTAATATGTGTTCTATATAAAATTGTTCAAGATTAATTTGGTATATTACGTTCTTAATCTAGACAAGCTTAAGTTTTATTATGACAAGCAAATTGCTATGAATTTCAATCTTGGAGGGCGTGGGACTCATATTACACATAAAACTATAAAATTCACAAGAAGAGTCCCCCCCTTGGACTCCTTAAGAGTTCAATAATTTTTGGGTACTTTTCTATAGAAAGCATGGTTTAAACCTCTAAATATAAATCTACTTAGAGTTTTCACAGCAATTGAAAAGTTGGAAACAGTGTTACATCAGGTACAAAGGGTGCTTGGATTGGAATTGGCACATCCACCGTGTTGGGATAACCTTGGGGGATAGGGCAAGCATCTATTTTATAGTTTGTACGGAATGCCACGATTTGGAAGAAATTTCTTTTTGAAAAAATATGGCATTTATAATGGGTTTAATATCTTAATTTGCTTTGTAAGATAGTATTGGAAAAGTAAATGAATTTAGAGTAGCATTGGTGAAACATGGGTTGAAGTACCAAAATTGGTATGCCTGAGGTATGAAGAGGTGCAGTAGAGTGTTGTACGCTACTATACTAATACACAATATTCCTCTTAGTGCAGACACAACAAAAATAAGATGTTATACATATACTGGCATGGTTTGGTAAGGTTGCTCCATTGTGCAGAGGTCATAAGTTCGAAACATTAAAATAGCCTCTCCACGGTAAGGCTGTGTATCTCTAACCTTTCCCACACCCCACAATGGGGGCAGCCTTGTGTATTAGGCTGCCCTACCATAAGTTGGCATGGTTAGGCACCAAGGGGTGTACCAATACAAGCACCTTAAGGGTACAATACAGTACAGCTAGCACAAACCAGTGTGCACATACTTAAATCCAAGAGTGGAAGCAACGAATGTTAGCGTACATGCACTAGATATATTTTCTGGAAAAAATCTCGCTCTCCCCTCCTCGATTGTTATACTATATATCATTCTTTATAAAAGATCTCTTATTTGCTGCATGCCCATTGAAACTAAAAAACACTTAAATCTATTCTTTACTAATTCCCAAGTGCTCAAAGACTCCATGTCCATCCTGAATTCAAACTATTTTCATATTTACTACCTGCCATACCTGTTTTCAATCAGATATATAGTAAAATCATCAAGAAATCTCTCAAGACTCCACCCTTCCATTTTGAAGATTTGAAGCACTAACTCATAGGTTTCATCCACCTTTGTTTTAAAAATCCCCTAAAACGTTTACAATGCTATGAACTACAATGACTTTGCCAAATCATCCTAAAAGGACAACTGAAAAATGAGATAGTGATTTTCCAGCTGAAATTATAACTAGACCACAGTGAGAGATTATGAAAAAGACAGGGATTGACAATGTTTTTTGTCTATACATGTTAGGCAAGAAGTTTTAAACTCAACCATAATGACACAATAAATTAAAAAGATTCTGTAACTTGAATAATTATTTTTTCAGCATACTTACTTCAATATTCAGGAGGGCATTCAAACCGTCTTCTAAAGAACCCAGCAGACATGCATCCTGGAAAATAAGGAAACAAATAGCCGATAAAATATGTATTATGATAAGTTATGACAAATGTTTATGAAATAGATACGGAATAGATTAGGCTAAGCAGCAAGGAAGCAGCAAGGAGGGGGAAGAGGGTAATTATATAAACTCAAGCTCACCAAGGTGCAGGGCAGTCCACAAACCAGAAACCTCATGTCCACATCCTCATCATAAATTTTTATAGCAGGAAGAGCTTCAGATGAGCCTTCTTCTTCTTCTTCGCCCATATCCTTCTCTGCAGGAGTTATATTGATCTTTGGAGCATCTCCTAGTAGACGGGGCGCAAGCTTACCACTAGCCTTCTGGCCATTATCTGGCAAAACATGGTTATTCCGTACACAGTATAGCCGGAAAGATGCATGTGCAAGTTGAAAAGCATCCCATGTATGGCTATATGAACTGAACCCAACAAAAAGCTGACATTAGACTGCATGAAGTTCCTTGGATGGAGGAAGAGAAACAGATTAACAAATGACCATACCTCTGTACAACTGATAGCAATGCTTGGCGAAAGTGCGAAGCAGCATAAGATGAAAATGCATTCTTCCAATATATTACATATGGTACCCCCTGACAATTTAAAAAATAAACAATAAAAAATTTGGACCACCACTTAGCCTATTTTGAAAGTGAGAAATGGGGTGCTCTCTGAAAAATAGCATCATTGTCATATTCATAACACAGTGAAAGCTCAATGAGCAGAAATATATTGAGAAAAAAGGTAAGAATTGGTAATAAAATCATATAAACTGTCTTAATGCCAAAACAATAGAAGGGAAAGGGCAATCAATAAATAATAGAAATTGCGATCAAAATATTTGAGCATAAGTGCCACCAAAAAAGATGGATATTTCAAAGACAACAAGAAATAAAATCTACACATTTCCAGCTCCTACTTGTAAATCAAAAAGATCTAATAAAGAAACAAAAATCACCAAAAAAAGCTGGATATTTCAAAGAACACAAGAAATAAAATCTGCACATTTCCAGCTCCTACTTGTAAATCAAAAAGATCTAATAAAGAAAAAATAATCACCAAGTGGTAGGAAGCATGATATTCAGTACGTATTTGTAAACATTCACCTTGAAGTGAAGTGCCTGTGCAAGTTTTTCACTGTTTGGGACCTCCAAATAAACCTGCATCAAGATTTTAGATGGTCAGATGCCAGAAAATGATATGTTTTAGAAGTACCAATACTAATACTTGAGTAAATTTATATATGTATTTGTTCATATATAAACACAAATGTACGCATGCATGTGGATAAAAACAGATGAAAATAAAGATAGAGTCACATAGTGCAAATTAATGAAATATTGCAAAAACTGAATGTCACTATACTATAATCAATCACAGTATAGAAACCTGAAATCAGCATAGAATAAATTGAAAGGGTAAAAAGAATGATTTCGTTTGACACCTGATGATTTCTATACATTAACCATTCCAAAACACGAAACTACGAAAAAAGATCACTTAAATTTGAGTAGTAATGTCATTTTGAACCTAGGGAGAAACTAGATTATTGCTCAAAGTATGTGACTGATTTCTGCAACTAACATGGGTAAGCAATTCCTATCCAACAATCCGTTGCTACTACTAACAACCACTATAGTAATGATCAAGTAGAGAATTAGAAAAACCTCTCTTAATAAGAAAATTATAGCATTTTCAGGGGACATGCAATTATTATTTCATGTCATAAATGTTGAGCTGCCGTTATCAAAAGTATCCCTACAATCAGATGTTCCATCAATGAGGCATCACTAATGCCTAATTCTGACTGCCAAAACTAGACTATCAATAATACGATAATAAAGATCAAAGCATGGTCCTAAAAACTCAAATACGCCCTTCAAAATATAGTTCATATGGGCTACTAGAACCCAGTATATGAACAACAGGAACATAAATAGCATGATAGCTACCTTAAATGGCATGCTTAAGGACAGTTAATACTGGTTCAGAAAACCCATGGAACAATTGGAAGGGTTTAAATGAGTATTGATATTAAGAACAAATAGATAGAGATTGTCCACTTACATCTAGAAATATGAAGCTATAGGGTAATCCATTTTGATTAATATCATACAAAACGTACTAAGCGAAGGATTTATAAACTGGCGGTCAATACGGTACTGTCGGTATTGTATCATTCCAATGCGAAAAGCAACACGAGTACTGGTGCTAGAACACCAAAACTAGTAACACTGGTGCATACCGACCATACAAGTTGATACCGGTCAGTATTCGCAGCACCGTATTTGATCATACTAGGTCAGCATCCATGACTTTTCAGTCTATTTGATACTCTAAGTCTCCACATGTACCAATCAGTACCAGTACAAATGAGTCCCCGCCGCCTTTCATCTTGCCTTTGTTACGCAAGACGCCAACAAAGAACCTTGGCCCTCTCGCTTAAGGGTTTGGCTAACTTGAGGATGTCACGTGGAAGCTTTCCTAAATCCATTTTTCGGAGCCGGGATCAAAACGACTTATATCATACCAACACTATACCATTCAAGTTTGGTATGTACCATTGGTATCGGTACCATACCAATACCATTGGTATTGACAACTAGCATAGGTTTTGGTGCCAGTTTTTAAGCTTTGTACTAAGCAGAAAATATGCCTATAAAAATCACTATCGCTAGAAAGAAATATTTGAATTTTCCTCTTTTTTCTGATAAGGAGGCTCAAAGCTGACCTAATTTATTAAAGGATGAAAGAATAAGATGCTTTATGTAGGAGTAAAGAGAGAAGGCTTATAGCAAGGAATTAAGCTGAAAGGAATATCACAACTATACCACAATTCATCCTATTTTTCGAATTATAGCAAGCACCCCATTTTTAATAAGGATTAAATTATTTGCATAAGATGATGGATGGAGGCGAAGCTTTCCTAAGAAAAATACAATCATTCCTCTCTATCAGCAAGCAACAGCAAGTTGCTAGAATCACCTGATCTCGTCTATTTTTAAGAGATCTAGGGACAAATTTTCTTCTCTATTTAATCCATTAATCAAATAAGGAAGAAGCCCTACCTTTGATAGCCAACTTGCACCTGAGTTCAGTCTAAATAGATTTCGAGAAGCTGCAACTTAAGAAAGATGGTTAGCAGTCTCTACCAGACAGTTGCAAAGAGAACATCCTCCTGAGAGCTGCCAACCCTTTTGGGCAAGGTTCTCCTACTTATGTATCTTGTTTTTTATGAATTCAACATTGGCCTACTTCTTTGGATTGATAACTTGAAATCAGCAGGGAACCACCTTAGTGGCTTCATGTTCCAAAAACACTTCTATAAATATCAATATAACTAGAAACATATTGGGTAAAGATAAAAATATTGAAATCAATGTTGACCTATTTCTTTTGAGTTCAGCAGGGAACAACCTTACTGGCATTATGCTCCAAAAACAAATGTTGGGCATGGTTTAGGTCCAAGGTGCACACTGAGCGCATGAGTGCAATCAATAAGCCTTAAATTTGTTTTGAAATCATTACATGGAGGTATATCAACATAAAATCTTCATATTTATATCAATATTCTAACTGATATATTTTCATACAATAGTCAGGGCACTGGTGCTTTTGCAAGTAATGTTGTTTAAAGACATTTTAGCAATTATAATCTTGTAACGTGAATTTTTGATACTATATCTTTATGAATAGGAATGCATGTTCGTGGATGTTATATAGAGGAGGTGAATCAGGGTCACCATGAAACATATAAGATGAATTTTCCATTAATAGCATGAATGCACAATGATGTTGTAGGGAGAGGAAAAGCAGGACAGTGCGGTCAGCATTGCATTTGTTTTAACAACTCCCACTAAAAGCCATATTTGTTAAAGGAAATACAACCCAGCTGGTGTACAACAAAAAAGATGAAGGCATAAATTGGCACTTCATTTTGCAGCAGGAATAATCTTCTTCTTAGGGTATAACCATAACATTTCTCATATAAAGCAAGCAAAACAAACCTTTTTTTCGTGCAAAGGAGACAAACACTACTTACCCTCATTATATAGCATACAATTACCAAATTACTACCACAACAAGATATCTCTCGACTCAAAGGATCACACAGATGCATCATTATCTGGAAGCATGCACACATGCATGCATGCAGGCAAGGCAAATGCATATAAAAATACCAAGTTATGACATTAAAGAAGATCACCATAAAGCATCAACTGAATCTACTAACCATTAATTTGAAAGCACTATAGCATTCCATTCCCCAAAAACCATCATCACATTAGACTACAGAAACAAAGGGAACACCAAAGTAATGAATGCTGGGAATTGCAGAATGCTTACAATGGTAGGTAATGGAGGACTAATAAGCGAGCTAAATGCCTGGGGGTCCAAGGCATTGAATGTTCCCCAAGTAAGAGAGCCAATTTCTTCCTCATTTTCAAGCTGCTCCCCTTGGAAGTATAGAAAATTTGGTTGCACTGATTTCTGAACTTCAGAATATTTCTCAAATGTAGGATTGTTAAGTGTCTGAACCTGCATCGAACAACGAAGTGGAGGCAAAAAAAAAAAAAACATCAATTAACAGGTACTGCAAGATATCCAGAGCTAAAACCTATTCATAAACTAAGGACACAAAGATAAATGAAACAAATACATGAAACTACACCAACCTCTAATCTCCCGGATGAAACAAGCTCGGGAAATGGATACAGAGACCGCCGCCTCGCCTCCCCGCTCTGTCTATGGGCGAATTTCCCGCACAAAACTGCGAGGAGACTGCAGTTTTGCTTCGCGAAGCCCTGAACATGAAACATTATACACGCATGACAATGCCAAGAGGAGAATCTGCGAAGCCACTTACTTCGTCCTCCGCTATACCCAAAAATCCACACCGACCAACAACTACAACCACCAAAGAGGAACAAATCCAGAGTCTCAAATTCTCTTCCCCCCAAATCAAACCAAATCCACCAAACCACCACCAAAACGATCAAACCTTCCCCCAATCGATCCGAGAATACCACTAATCGAGGGAAAAGCGAAGAATCCGCGGCTTTTCCGGCGAGGAACTGCTCCGAAGAACAAACCCTCGGGCCAGAAAAGGGGGGAGATCGGAGGAAGAGTAAAGTAACGAAGGAAACCCTAGCAGCACACAATCACCGACCCGGCCTCCCCGTAAAGATCACACATGAGGCATAAAATAAATAAACACTACAAAAACAACAACACACTAATCATCGAAAAGGGGGAGACAAGTATTTGCATCCATCTATATCCATCTTCGAAAGCCCACACCCAAATCCGAGCCCAAACGCGATAAAAATCCCACCTTTGCGTCGCGTTTTCGCTGTCGCCGAACGAACCCAATGCCCTCTCTCCCCCACACGCCGAGTCAAACAAAACAAAGAAAAAAAAAAGTTGAGTAAAAAAAAAGGGAGACAGAGGGAGGGGATTGGAATATTAAACAATTGGAAATCTCTATCTCTCATCAATAGAGGAAACTGGAAACAAGAATTAAGACCAAACGTGATAAAAAAAAAACAACAAACAAGTGGAGATGAGGAGGACACAAGATTCTATGGAGATCTAGGATTATAACTCGGTATTACTATCGTTGTTAGAGGGGTTAAAATATAAACCGAAATAAAATGACCAAAAAAACCTATTACTATTATGCTGCTGTTCTGAATTTTTATTAAAATGAAAAAAAAGTTGGATTTCGACGGTGGTTTTCTTTTTGGGATTGGTTGGTTTTTTTTTTTTTTTTTGATTCGATTTACGGGCGACCGCCATTATGGTATAACTGCAGTTATTGCACGAAGTCCAATCTTTTTCCTGCCGCGCTCTTTGCCTTGGTCGATCGGTTGGATAAATCAAGATCGAGATCGATAGCGCTTGAAAAGTTGTTCGTAGAGAGCTCTGGTTCGGCCGCTGGTCTCCAGGGGTTAAGAGCTGACGAGCTGGCGACCGCCGGCTCACGTGCATGAACTTTTGAAAGTTTTTGAACTTTTGAAGGACTTTCTGCTGTATATTGAAAGATCAACAAAGTAACAATTTGAGTAGCCTCTTATGGCTAACCATTTAAAAAAAATCTATGGAAGATCATAGACTCACGTGCATAACTTTTGAAGGTATTTCAACTTTTAAAGGACCTTCTATTGTCTAAGCATATATACCGAGAGGCTAACGGAGCAACAGATTGAGTAGTCTTTTATATGGCTAACAATTCTGAAGAAATTCTATAGTTGAGAGAGAGGCAACTATCCAGTGCCCTCTGGAACTTGTTATTTTTTTATTTCTTTTAGTGTATTCGTACCCGCTATATGTGATACATCCGTTTTAAACTTTTCAGCAAGGAAAAAAAACTTTCTCTTCTCTTTCTTGATGGTCAGATAAGATAATTACAGTTGTCTAAGAGATTATGTGCACGAATCTGCATAATTTGAAAAGTATAAAATATATTATAAAATTTAGTTGCCCTATAATTAATAATTATATAATTGTAACTGTTTCTTTTATTAATTTTCTAAATATAAGAGAGATAGATTAACAAAAGGATGGCCGCACTCACAAAGTTTCTATTATTTTTAAACTATAATAGTGCAATTTAACCATTGCACAAAAACTCATCCTTATAGAAGAGATAGATACAAAGCTTTCTATTCTTAGCAAATTTACATTTTTGGCATCAAGATATAAGAAAGGTAATGGAAGAGATCCGTGCTCTCGAGCATCAACATAAAAGATGGGCAAATAAAAAAGCTCGATGGTGAAATTGACGCAAGTCTCTGGTATCAATACTCGGGACTTTCTACCATCTTTGTCTTGAGCATCTCTAGTGATTGATAATGACTGCAATAGCGCATGCAAAAATGGTATTAGTGGTGATAGAAATCATATATGAGATAATAATGGAAGTGGTTGACAAATAAGTGATTCTATATGTGATGGAGTGATGGACCATGAAAGTCTTCTTGAAATAATTTAATTAGATCCACTAAAAGTTGGGGCTATGCAATTTGTATTGTTTGCCACTTATATATGTATCCAAAGCATCTTATTTGCATTGATATTTAGCAGTAGCATGACAGAAAGAGCTCTCACAAGGCCTTCTTGACAAGAAACCATTAGCCCACTTGAAACTTTTGCTTTACAGGGAGCGGTATGACCTAGCTTGTGGGCTTGCACTTATAAACATGATTTCATCTAGTTTGGTTGTGTTTAACAAAGTAGTATTACTATCCCAAGTATTTTAGGAAATAACTTATGGAAGTTGTGTGTGGAATCTGTTCTCATGCCATTTTATGAAAGTGATTTGTTCCACTGCACTTGCTAAATAGTTTCCTTTATGGTGAAAAATCAGAATGGCTAATAAACTTCTGTGGAAAAATGACAGAATTAGTTTTGATGAAAATCTCGAAAAGAACCAAGAGGAAGAGAACTCAGAGATAAGTAATTAATAATATATTGCAAAAGTAGGCAAAAATGCTCGATTTTTTCGACTATTTACGTAATCAGCCTTTGGATAGGAATTTTTGTGATAAAATTTAATTGTTTTTACTATTTGCAACTTCATTTTTTTTTTCTTTTATGGGGATGGTGTTTCATTGGAATTGAAATGCTCATGCCCCCTATGGCATTGGTGTACTAGTCCATGCTCTCATTCCACCAGTCCAAAATGATTGTGCAATATATATTTAAAATTTTTGCAAATAACAATCAATATTATGCAAGCTCCAATGGTTCTTGGAACAAAAGTGAAGGTCTCACATAGAAAATTTGATATAGGTTGGCTACTTTGATATAAGTTGGTTTTGATATATCAAAGACCACTCGCGAGTTTATGGTTAGTTATTCTCTAACCTCATCAATTGATACCTCGCTCTCAAAGGCTAGTCCTTTAGGAGGTCCAGGATTCAATTCCGGGATATTGCTCGAAAAAAAGTTCTACCCGCAAAGCAATCTGCAATCCTGGCAATAATTTGTGCCACTTTGGCAAGATTTTTTTGTAATGCATATTGAGAAATTTATACATTCATTTATTTTTTTAAGAACAAGATCAGTGTCCAGACCGAGAGTCTCATCCTGATGCAACCACTTGGGAGTTCCCCTATAATCTAATTATTTGGGAAGAAATCTTGTGATAGCAACGATTCCATCAGTTTGCATAGAAATAACCTCAAGTAAAAGAAAAGAAAAGAAGCTTGGGCAGCATTGGCTGCAGCTTTAGCAAGAGTCTTCTAAGTTAGAGAAGAAGGGCTAGTGAATATGAGAATATTCAAAACAAAAGTGTAATCTCACCTTTGAATCTTTTAATCCTCCAATATCATCCCATGATACCTTTAAAACTTCTTCAGCTGCACCTCTCGTCATGCTTGGACCAACCTCAGCTCCTTCACATCCCCAATCTTTCCATCCTTAAAACAAGTGAATCACCATCTCTACCACAACTCAACATTCTACTCTCTGCAAACCTAGCAGCCACTCTAAACATCCATTGCAGGATGCAGCAATAGCTTGTAGATTAACATTTCCATCCTAATGAAGGTTCTTTGAGTGGAGCTGAACCAAAGAAAGATAAGAGATGATTTCATTAAAAAGAACATGGAGAAAGGACCATTGAAGAGAACTCTTTATCATTTTTCGAAATCACATCATGTCATTGTCCAACTTGAACCAAAATAATCTACTCTTTTATATGTGTACAATTCAAGCACTGAGCTTTCTATTTACCAATCGATTTAAAATAATATCGAAGCCTATAGAGATGTTACCGGGCCCGAGCCCGGCCCGTTTGGATGCTGGTCGTGTCTTGCTTAGCAATATGACTTAAACTAAGACTCTCTCTCTCTCTCTCTCTCTCTCTCTACGGCCAACTCACCAAAAAGCAGTCTAATCCAGTTTAACCATGTTTCAGTCTCTCGCATCAAATAAAACGACCTCCTGATCTCTCTTCTCTACCTTGTTTTTTCTGTCATCTTGGCATCAACTTTTGAGGGACAACCTCCTTCCTTAGCATTCATCTTGAAGAAGTCTCGGCTATGATAATTGAATTAATTCAAAATCGGCACAGCAAGACGGACTGGCAGTCGTTGCTCCACAACATCTAAAGACTAGCGAAAGGTTGTAACTCCTTCCAAGCTATCCATGTTTATCGGGTTACGAACAGTGCGGCTGACTAGGTAGCATCCTTTGTGGTTAATCACTCTAGTGATTTTCTATGAAAGAATCAAGCGGATGCTCCTATTCTTTTCATCCATATATTTTTTTTAATTTTATTGGTCGCACTCGTGCACGTGTTGTATGAGAATCTATATTCATCTTGAAGGAGACTCGGCTACGATGATCGAATTAATTCAAGATCGGCACAGCAAGACAGACAGGCAGTCGTTACTCTACAACATCTAAAGATCAGCGAGAGACTGTGGTTCCTTCCGAGTTATTCATGTTTATAGGGTTGCGAACAGTGCGACCGACTAGATGGCTTAGTTAATCATTCTCGTAATTTTTTATAAAAGAACCAAACAGATGCTGTTTATTCTTTTCATCGATATTTTTTAAATTTTATTGGTCGCATTCACGCACGTGTTGTAGTAGTATGGTGGGTTGTTGTATATATATATATATATATATATTCATTATATCAACCATTGTTTATATTTTTCAGACATGGCACCACGGGATCACTCGAAACGGCGTTTTTTTCGCTTCTGGTCGCTGGCCTCGTTGTCCGGGCCCCTTTCCCTGCTCCGACATCCGTGCCACACGTGTCAACCAACTGGTTGCCTCTCCCAGACGCGTGCCAATTTGGCACTTGCCCCACCGAGCAATTGGTTAAACGCGTCACGTGTGTCTCACGCTGGTCCACGATGGAGCCGCACACGTGCGAAGTTGTAGGCCGCACACGTGTTTTTCTAATTTTGTGCCACTTTTTGTCCCATGCGAGCTATGGCATGAACAGGACAAGGTCCATCAATGCCCGTCCGGTGGTGGTCCTCCGCATGATGGGAGTATCCGCACGATGGACCACGGTAGATTTGGTAGGGATCAAGATTACCATGATCCTGATTTTAATGCTGCCTCATCAGTTATAGGCCTAAATTGTCTAAAACTAGCATGAAATATTTATAATGGACAAACATGAAATCTAGCTTTTTTTTAGATGCAACTAAAAATTTGATCTCATCCTGCATGCTAACAACTTAGAGATGAGATGCCAAGGGCGTACCATCAATCAGTAAAGATGAAGATGTTAGCGGCGGCATCAAGCTACTTTTTCAAGATTCTAGAAAAATTGTTACAATTTATTTAGATCCCAATTCTTAAGAATGCATCTAATAGGAATTGATTCGAATTTTTTGGTTGCTAACCAATGAGATGTTACCACCGGCCAAGTTTCCATTCATGCGATTAAATTCAGGCTAGGTGGTAGCTCTTTGTTTTCTCTTTCCAACAGATATGGCATTTAGAAGTAAATCCACTGCATATGATATTATCTAATTCAAACCATGATTTTGTTGCAGATGTCGTATGATAGTAGTCATATTAAGATGCTAAGTCTACATATAATCATTAGAATGTTGCGCACGCATGAGCGAATTCGGCATGGGAGCACATATGAATGGCTAATTGTGCTCAAGTCTCATGGAGACTAATTCCATCAGCTTCTAGCTTGGTTCCACGTATTATGTAAAATTCATCTAGACAAGAGAGAGAAGCCACATTTAGGCATATATTAGTCATTGATGTTATTAATGGATTGGGTCCAATTGTCCCATTCCTAGGGGATGATTAATCCCATTATTAATTGGAGTGTGGGCTGTATTATGTATCATCAAAAATAGTGGAATTCCTACAATCTACCAAAACTCGATAAACCCAACAAGGTATCTTAAATTTTTGATGTTGGACACTAAAGAAATAAATTGTATCAGCAGATAGCGATTTAGCTCAGTGCCCCGGAGACCAAAGAACCGGTAATCTACCGTAGTAATTTTGTCGGAAGGATCCCCTATAATATATGGTTGCTCACATTTTTCATGACCACTTTGCTCCTAGTTCTATCTCAGCAAGATCGATACAATGACATGCACGGATATCTTTGTATAAAAATATATAAAAGTGACAAGTGCAGAAGAAGAGAAAAACAAACAAAAAAGAAAGACAGAAAAGTGATTTTATTTCCTTGTTCTGTCGCATTCAGTACATTTCGAGAGTTATATACCTTCGTGTACATACTCAATATAAAAAAAATAATATAGGCTAACATAGTATCACACTAACAGTGAAAAATATTACCGACTGTTATAAGTTGTTATTTGATTCCTAAAATTACTCTAAGAAGATCTTGCTAATAAAGAAAAATAATATACCAGAATCATAGTAATAAAAAAAAATCATAAAATCTCTCTCAAAAATTATGCTAACTGGTTAGATCTTTTTCACCCTCAAAAATCTCTCTTCTTAGGCCTATAGTAAATATCATGATAAAAACATAAGAAGGTCATTACAGATCTAAGGATGCTTTAAAGCTTTATATGCAAGCAATTTTCTTTCCTTCCTTCTTTTTTTCAATTAGCACACTCAAAAGTAGCTTTAAAACCCAGAAACTCTCCAGAAAGATTGACAATGAACAAATTTCAAGGACCAAGATCAGCCTCTTTTATTATATAACATTCCAACTTATATCTTATAATACACTTGCTTAACATAGAGCCTTTTGTTCTCATTAAAAACATGCAAAAAGGAGCAAAATTAAACTACATGATATTATGGTTGAAGCTTCTTCGTCATAAGGCTGTCTAAGCTGCGGCTGAGATCCTCCAGTGGCGATCGGAATCCCGAACCTTGGAGCCGGCATGATGATGATGAGAAACCCCATGCCGCTCTCTTGTAGATGCTTCAAACTCTCTTCTTTCATCTAACAAAATTTGCCGGCAACGGCATTCCTCGCTACAAAATCCCTGGTCACCCCTGCATTAACATCACAAATAAAATGAACAAATAGCACCACCAAGAAGAGATGCATCTTGTCATATCTTATGGCCAAGAATCCTTAAATATTTTCTGAATAAAACGGTGACAAGCACCTCCACACTTTTCATTAAAGATGAAAGGAGTTGTGGAGAAAAAAAGAGAGAGAGGAGGAATTAGAGAAGGCAGGGAGCTTGAAATATATGCATGAAGTGCAAACACTTCTGAAAGATATATTTACTAAAACATGCTGACATAAAAGAAACAAAAGTAATTTTAAAAGGAAAATATTGAATGGTTATAAAATTTAATAAATATTTTAAAATGAAATATGAATGCATAAAGAAATCATGGGAGAGGTCAAGCAAGAAAAAAAAAAGAAAGAAAAGAAAAAAACAGCATCAGCTATCATGTCCGAAAATTAAAGAAAATAGTTTGCCAATTTATTAGGTTAATAAAAATCATGTAACAATCTTAAGAGAATTTTCAATTTGGACAAAATAAACAGCTATATAAGTCGTTCTAACTCCATTCTATAATCTAAAACCTAATCCCTAGTGCAAGGTAACACTTTTTTT
The DNA here is from genome assembly GCA_025769935.1 of Phoenix roebelenii. Taxonomy (NCBI): domain Eukaryota; kingdom Viridiplantae; phylum Streptophyta; class Magnoliopsida; order Arecales; family Arecaceae; genus Phoenix; species Phoenix roebelenii. The sequence continues at coordinate 22,149,315 of JAOXJJ010001100.1, read as the reverse complement.
TTTTTCCTTTGATATATATATGACTGAAACACATACCTAATATATTTATACGGGAACTTTTTTAACTAAAACCTGGAAAGGAGGATCGAAATTATGTTAACCAGTGAGGACCTTACTTCTTTAATCCAATCATTAAAGATAAACGAGATTGGAACTGGTAAGAATATACCTATACATGTAAACATCCTTTTGAGGGCTGAGCTCCCTCTTGCACAGGAAGCATGCCTTTAGGAAGCCCAACTCCTGATAACTCTTGGGAAGTTGGCGAGCCCTTGGTGTTGGTCTCCATGACTTCAACGTAGACTTGATAACAATGTTCGATCCTTGCCCGGGGTGCTGTATCAGGATCCGAAGCCCTACGAGGCCTTCAGATGCTTGTGTCAAGTTCTTGAGCCCTCTAATGGCGCCTGCTCCAGTTCTACCAGCCTCACCACCCTCCTCCCCTAGGTGGAAGATGCCCTTTTTTCTTGGGAGCATCTTGAGGAGAGGAGAGGGTAGAGGAGGGGAGGGGAGGAGGGTGGAAGAAAGGAAGGAAGGAAGGAAGGAAGGAAGAGAAGCAGTGGGAGCAGTGGGGATGAGGGGTGTGGGGTTGAAAAAAGTGATGGATATTTAAAACCACTTGACGTCCCCAGAGGATCCCCCACAAGTTTCACATGACATATTGAGAGCTTTGTATGGCTTGGTCCGGCTAAGCTCGGCTAAACACAGGTCGACGTGGTTTTGTGGTTAAGGAAACTATTAATCTAGTTAAGTTAATGGTGCTATTATTAATACTTGCCTTTAAGTTACTCCCATGTGAATGTACGAGTTATATTATAATATTAGGCATGCGTTTCGGTGCGTGCTAGTGGTTTTAATTCGAGAGTGCCTGTCACTGTATCTTTTTGACTTTCGATCATCACTAATATGTATATAATTAAAACCAGTTTTTGATGATATTTATTCAAAAAAGGGATCCATGAGCAAATTATAACCGATGAAATGGAGGCTCTTAATATAATATATGCTAATATGTGTTGTTAGGAGTCCAAGAGGCCATTTCATTAAGCATGAACTAATGAGAATTTCATCATACAACTCTAGTACGACACATCCAAAAAGATCAAAATACAGTACTTTCCGAAGCGCTCTAGACAGCTTCCTCTTTCCGACCCATAAAGCATCTCTAGAGTGATTGGCCACATATGAGACCATTCAGTCCGTAGCCTCATTAGCCTTTCTGTATACATCTTTAGCCTGGACAGTTACGCCACCACTAACTATGACCTGAATATTTCGAAGCAGGGGTGACACCCACACACTGCATGTACATTTCTAGACCCAATCGATCATCGTTGCCGAATCATCCTTAAGCATAACCACTCTGGCTTGCAGCTATGGCCCATGTCGAAGGGCATTCTTTTCCGAAAAAATCAGGTCACATTGCGACACACTTGGTTTTTTTTGACGTTTTTATTGTAGATATAATCCAATTGATTAGCTGGTCTAATTAGGAATGCGAAATGGAAAGACTGCATCATAAAGGAGAGCCCAACATTTAATGGAATATTATGTGTGCTTGTGAGAGCAACAACTCCCCACATGTAAAAGGGGAAAAGAGCATCTCGTCCGTATAATGATGCCCATTAAAAAGAGAAAGATCATAAAAGCTGAGAGCATTCTTTTTTCTTCTAACTTGCTTGTTATTATGCAGATGCCAGGACGTAGCAGAAGGACGCATGCTTGCGAACTTAATAAATTTAAGTGCACCCATCCCATGGGCCTAGGGGAATCAAACGACAGCTTTCCTACAAAAAAAGGAATGCGTTGGCCCAATGAGGGATTCACCTTTAAAAAGCTAAATCTTTGCGAGTTAGGTAGAGAAAAGTAGCATAGTGATATATAATAGTGGCGAGTTCTTATTCATTTATCCGAAAGTATTTGGAGATGCTTTCTCTCTCAATCTTTGCAATGAAGCAGCACTATGTGTTTTTGGCTTCTTTTTTTTCCTTTTTCTTTTCTTTTCTTTTGGTGAAGAAGTAAGTAGTACAACAGTTGAGACTGGAAATTAAGAGTGTTCTCTGGCCTTTTGCACAAAGAAAACCATGTCATTGTCAATAGCCATGCACACTGTTTCCTCCTTTTGTTTTGTAGTTACCATTGCAAAGGGTTAATAGCAGTTATGGTGTAAAAAATCCATTATCTAACGATCTGAGAGGTTAAAAGGTATAGTGAAACTGATATGCATAATATCTTGACCAAAGGATGGGAAAGTTGGGAGAAGGATAGAAATTATAAGGATACAAATGGGTTAACTTAGGACTAATATTGATCAACCCAAACCAAACCGTACATTTCCACTATGTTGTACTCAAATGTTCCAACTTTGGCATGCCCATGCCCACTAAAGTTTGCCCCCATCAGAGTTAAGAGGCTAACCATGGGGAGACAAGCACCTTGGAGTTCCCGCACCTTTGCAAATCTTGAGAATTGGAGCTAACCCTAGCCATCCAACTTATACGAAAATAATATAATTCTATAAATTGTACACGTATATACGGCGCATGCTTAAATTTATAAATAAATTACCGACAAGACTTAGGTTTACGTTCGACCGTGTTATCCTCTCCCTAGGGTATTTGATCATCTATTTAGGTCCTTCAAATGATAAGTTCGGGAATCCTCATATGTGTCAAATGCCTTTCTTAGAAAGCATGCAAATCGAAGACATGCCGATTGACGAAACTATCTTCTTTTCTTTCCTTACGAGCTAATTTATTTTCTTTTGTGATTATTTGCATATGGTTTTCTTCTTAGGGTTCTCTAATAAAATGCTCGAAGCATTTGCTCATGTAATTTTTTGTTTCTAAAATCACGCCCGGAGAGAAGTCAGCTGAAAATGCGATAGAAGTAGGATGTAAATTGAGATTAGTGATACCAACCCTCAATGACTTCACCATCCACACAATTAGCTGAAAATGAATTTTTCAGCTTCTTACCAGGTTATTGGCGAGGATTAATTGAGATCTCACTTTATCTTGCCCAAAAAAGAAGGTAGGATACCTTTTAAAGAAACAAATCAAGATACTGCAAAATCTCCGTCCATAAATATATAGGAAGTGCGACTTTGATAGCTTAGCCGATATAGCAAAAACTTGATGTATGTATTTTGAAGTACTAGTTTTAATATTTGTTTATTAGAACAAAAATATCAAAATAGGAAAAGTAAGATGTTAAAATATCTCGGTCCATGTATTGGTGTCACATTGGTACCTTGTAAAGTCCAAGAAGATGAGGATAGGATTTTGGGAATGCTGGATATAAAGCCTAGTGCTTTATATTTTTTTTATACAAAAAAGAAATGTAAACAAATTTAGGGAGGTGATATTTTGAAGAGGCAATAGGTAACTGATCCACTAACATTAAACAACATCAGAATGGGGGGAAGCCGGAGGCTCAGCCGAGTGAAGCCAAGCACTTAGCCAACTCGTCTCCTCCTTTCGCTTTTTCCCCTTCTCTTCGCATCTTTTAAGGCAACTCCCTACCCCTTTTTTTTTGAGTTCAGAAGGAAACAAAAGAAGAGACCAAGGTCCGCATTGCTACTAATTTCTTACTCTCCTCGTAAAGCACGGAACACGCTGTGTCTGGGACGAGGAGGGCATCTTCGCCCTACAAAATTAGCTTGGAGCCTTCCTCGCCACTGCGTTGCTCATTTTTGGATTGTTTTACCATCTGTTAAAATTATCGTAGGACCATTGATCGTGCCAAATATAATCGTTTATTGTGTTAAACTTAATCGGTCTTACCAAACTTCATTTTGATTGATTGATGATTGATTGTACCAAATATAGTCGGTCTTACCAAACTTCGTCAGCCTCCTAATACTATATAAAAGCTGCTCCTATATATTGTAAAGACGGGCAGGAATACAATTCTCTCTTCTTTCTCTCTTTTTTTTCTTCTTCAAATATTTTAACATGGTATCAGAGCAATAAAGATCGAGATGGGGACGAAAGGAAACAAGAGATCGGTGAAAGAAAGAAAAAAAAAAGAGACAGGACAAACTTTTTTTTTTGCTGGCTTTGATATTATGAAATGAAGGCCGATTATGTTTGGCACGATCAATAGTCCTACAATAATTCTAACACCATCGTTTAGAATAACTGCCGTTATAATCATTATCTCATACATATTTTGGCCATCCAATAAAGAGTGAAAGTATGTAGAAAAATTTGTTCTTAGCAGCATATTAAACCTCCTCCTTTATTTCTTATTACCTTTCCTGAAAAAGAAGATTACTTTGTTATTAAAATATATTTTAATTTGGCCCAACCAAGTAATTTCTCTTTTCCAGCATCCTTTTCTTTATGTTCTTTCAAAAGAAAAAAATAATTCAATATATTTTCTTTCTCATGAAACCTTAAGGGAATTGCTTCAAGAAAAGGGTCGTCATGTCGAACACCAGAATCAAATTAGAAAGGGCAAGCCAATAGCTGCAATATATTTTTTTCAACTTAAAGTAAAACATTATTTTATATTTTTAAACCGTTTTTTTCTTCAGAAGATACTTGAAACTTCATGTGGAAATTCCATATGTTAGAGTGAAAATACTTCATTTTATCTGATCAGGAGTGAGTAGAAGGTGAATTTTTTTTCCGATCTGGCGAATACAAAATGCCTATAAATCAGAGTGTTGAAATCTAAATTGACGTAGCCTGACGAGTATGATGCACTCAATAAAATTAAAAAATAAAATATTTCGGAGTGCTAGGAGCAACTCTCCATCTCCAGTCCATAGGATACTATCGGAGTGAATGTAGCCTTTCTTGTTTATATAAAAAAAATAAAAAATCTACATGGATGTAGCTTTCCATGCGGCTTTCGGGTTGGCATCAGGCATTATTTCACCCCACCATGCGTAACCTTGATGGTGATATTGATTGGATATGTGGTGCTCCCATGGCCATTAGCTGGTGCTCATGAGTCTTCTCTTCTTTGTTTGATTTAGACCTGGCTCGTTCAGGCTGGAAAAATAGGTAGGGTCCGGTTCTGAAACTGCCGACGAACCAAAAGGGTGAGGCCACTTGTTTGTTTATAGAGAGATCTTACGACCTTGCCTTCGCAAGATTAGAAAATTAGACGACATTTTTGGGACAAGTCACGTCTCTTGATGTTGTAGTCATTTCATTACGTACGAATTATTTTTTAAGAAAAAATAAAGGAAGAAGAATGATAAAAGTTCTTTTAGCTTTAGATTAGAAGCCAACATTGATGAGCTACGAGTTCTATTCTCAAATAAAGTTTTAAAAATTTAATTTGATATCTTAAAAAAAGAAAATTGCTAATGAAGCGAAGAGAGGGAGAGATAGGATAAAAGTTCTTTTAGCTTTAGATTAGAAGCCAACATTGATGAGCTACGAGTTCTATTCTCAAATAAAGTTTTAAA
>JAOXJJ010001100.1:22118276-22137574 GCA_025769935.1 Phoenix roebelenii | reverse complement strand
TATAGATAGATAGATAGATAGATAGATAGATAGATAGATAGATATGATTCTCTAAAATGCCTAAAAGAAAGATTTCTTCTTCTTGTTACCTCCTAAGGTCTACATAAACCAAAATAAGGTCAGCACAAACCTGTCCAGTTGGATTGCCAGGATTTATGACCACTAATGCTCTAACACATATATTTTGGGCCCTAGCAGCTTGCAGTTGCTTCTTAAGCTCAAAAATCTCCAGCCCCCATCCTTTTGCCTCATCAAGGTAATATGGAACCTGGAGAGCATGCAATTCTTTCAGTTTATACAGTGATCATTAAATCGAATGAGACACCTTAAAAAAGAAACTCAAATTTCCTGAAACTCCAGATTGTATAATTGAAAATCTGATTTATTTATATCTGGAAGGGAAACTTGTCTGCATACCATATTTAGGATATGCATATATAGAAAAGGAATTGAATATGCACACACAATGACCTATCAATAAAGTGCTAAGTATACCCATAAAATAGTATTCAGTTTCATGAAATGCATTTTAATAACAACATAAGAAACATACAAGACAACCACCATGAAGGGCAATCGAGGCAGAGTACAAGGGGTACTGCGGGATGGGGCAGAGAATGCCATCTTCCTCTGATCTTATCAATAACTGCATCATCATATGCACCTGGTGGGGGGGACAAAAGAGTAACCGGCAGCTCCATCATCTTCATATATACCATGAAAGTTATTAAACAAAAAAAGGTTGGGTAAGCTTGAAAGGTTACTGCAGGGCTTGCTCCATCTGTTAAGAAAATGTCATCGGCCTTAGCAGGAAAACAATCGCGTTCAGCAATTCCCACTGCAATTGCTTCACGCAAGCCTTTGATACCCTGAATAAGAACCACCAATGCCACTCACACTCATGAGTTATAATTTAGAAAAAATAAATAAATAAAAGACGGTCGTGAAGACAAATCGAGTACGCTCTTACCTGGCTATGACTATATGCACCAGTAGCTCTATCTGGAATCAGGTCTAGAATTTCCCAGGCTTTCGCTATGGCATCCGAGCTGCAGTAAAATATAAAATTTTCAGTTCATTGTTCATGAATACATACACATTAGTGGAATTTCTTCTTGACATGGTTAAGGCCTGAGTTGACAGAGCCACATGGCATACAACTTTAACTGAATAATTGAGTACTGCAAATTTGGATGAACTTGATGGAGGGCTAATTTCCTAAATTACCATAATGATATAAGTTCCAACTAAATTAGTCGGTGAGCACTATACTAAATTAAAGAATATAGGTGAGATTAGAGATTTTGATAGAGCCAAGATGACTTGGAAGCTCTAATGAATAAGCACCAGAATAGCTCAAAAAATAAAAAAGTTGCTTGAGGTACCTGCTATTAACATACAACGTAACAGTTATGGATTATATGGACTAGATAAGGCACAAAAAACAGAGGCGGTGGTCAAAAATATAATATTTTGGTTCCCAAACAGGAGATGCATCAACTTCAATTCAAAGACCAATATACAAACTTTGGTCTGGTAACATGACCAGCTGTCAGAGTGCTTCTTTTTCAGATTTTCAGCATTCCATCAAATAAACAAAATAGAGAAGGTAAATGTCTAGGTCTAATGGACACCTACATAAGGAACGAATTCTTAAAATTCTTATCCCTGACCAAGGATAATGGTCAATAGATTCTATTTTTGTTTGTCTTGCATCTTTACATTAAGAACTGAGATACTAAAAGACGGATGAAGTCAAGAGGTGACTTTGGGTTATGCAATCAACGCTTGCCTTTCAGATTCAAGGAGAAATTTTATAGGATAGCAAGAAGGCCTACAGTGTTGTATGATATAGAACGATGAAGAAAACGAAGGTTCAAGCACACAATATCAGTACAGATGAGGACATAAAGGCAGATGTGTAATGAAACTAGGAAGAACAAAACAAGGAACCAATACAGTAAAGGAACCATTGGAGTTGTACCAACCAATGCCAAGGTGGTGAATCAATTGTTATGGTACAAGCATGTGCAACAGAGTTTATGAGAATCTGGTAATGGAATGAGCTCAGATTTGATAAGGGAATGAGGAAGATATGTTTAAAACACCATGGCTGAAAGTTGAGAGAAAGAAGGATCTAAAAATCCTTGCCGGGTCAGCAAATGCAGCCCTTAAAAAGACTGTTTGGTAAAGATGGCTTCACAAGTCCAGCCTCAAAGTCTCAGCAGCATATCATAGAGAATTTTTAAATGGAAATTATTATTATATATGGCATCCATGGATCATATTAAAAATGCCCATTTCAAGATCAACTTCACCATATCTCACAGTAGTTTACCATTTGAACACCAAAGTTGTGATGACTCATCTTTGTTTATGATGCCCATAAATACAAGTTTAGTTGCTCAAGTACCTGAATAAAGCATGAGTTTCATCTCTGTCCAAGAGAGCTGGATAATTGCATAAAGCAAGAACCTGACAGAGACCATATAAGCATCTAGAAGAAATTGGTGTCCCCACACAAGTCTGACTTCAACTGAGTCACAATAAACCAACCTCACGAAAAAATGTAATCGGTTGCTGACCAAGAGCTTGAGGATTTCCAATGTTGCAATAGAGTATCTACCAGAAGAAAACAAGAACATAAAATTGAACTGTAAAAATATATCCTGGACTACATAGACACAGTTTCGAAGTGGAAAATCATCACAAAACTATCCTACAAGTGTAACATAAGAAAAACATAGGGAAAATATACCTCTTCAAAAGGATGCGAACCTGGTTTTGTTTGTAGCTCTTGTTGCAAGCGCTGCATATCAGGGAAGTAGGCAATTTTTCTTAATGAAACATGATATTTTGGAGATATTCACGTGGACTTTTCAGTAATGAGCTAAAGATTTAACACATTCTATGAGTATGTATGGTCAAGTAAAGAAGAAAGAAAGAACTATGAGGGAAAAATCCTATATTTTATTGGCAAAATCTAATTTACTACAAAAAACCAGGATCAGTACTCTTTAGGCAAGTATACAATATGCTGGACTTATATATTCTATGAGAATCTCAGTCAAAACACTTCAGAAAGGGAGCCACGTGCTGCTGTATGTATTTCAACTTTTATAAATCTTATTCGAAAAGATTATTTTTTTCGGCTCTCGTTCATCAAGAAACTAACTTTCAGTGATCAAATTAAAGGCCATAAGAATAGAGCTATTCAATTTGGATGTTGCGAGAAATGATTATGAATAGCTTGCAGTAACACTTGCTGTAACATTTAACAGGCATTAAGGGTATGTAATGTTGAACCAAATAGTTGGAACAAGGCTCAGTGTTTAAGAACAATGTGAGGGTATGCAATGTTGAACCAAATAGTTGGAACAAGGCTCAGTGTTTAAGAACAATGTGAATCATCTTGATATCCTCCAGTAGATTCTTTACAAGGGATGCACAAAAAGGTGGAAGAAATAGCAAACGGAAACTTGTTAAACTATGCCTAGTTGTCAGGGTGACTGAGTGGAGATGTTTCTGTTATCAGTTGTTCATTCATTCTTTGGATTGTAAGCTGATTTAGTGCACAACCCTAGCCCTAAGATGTTTCCATGTGCAATTTTTTTGACTAACTTTAAATATCATCTAGTAGGAACTAGATCACTAGAGAGAGAAAAATTTGCACAAAATAGTACACAGCAGGGTTCTGGAGTACCTGGGCATGGCTAACAATCTCTCCACGGACGGCATATTCACATTTTTTAACCTGCAGTGGAAAAGGTTAGTGTAGCGTGTAAAAGTTAAAAATACTGGCAACGTGGTGAAAAACAAGATGCATGAAACTGCCACAGAAACTGAGGTTCTACCCAACATATGAGGTTGTAGAAAAACTATATATCCAACTCAAAATGGTTATGTGCAAGAGATGCATGTCAATTTTAGGAAGCACTGTCTATGACCATTTCCCGAGCACAACAATAAAAGGCCAAGAGGCACACAGCATGAACCAAATATGCCAACCAGGATTATTTTGATATATTGTTGTAAAAATTTCAAACTTTATACCTAGTACTTACTGCTTAGAAAATTTTCTTCAAGACAAAGTTCATATACAGCAAAAAAAAAAAAGCAGATAGCATCTAACTCGAATATTGCTACAGGAAAACCAAATATTCAAGTATTAGATATTTTAGACTACAAAAAATCAGCTGTGATGTATTGAAGGCAAGAAAAAGAAGCCGTTTGGTGAAATGAAAATACAGATAATCACATGAATGATCTACCAAACATAAGGAACTATGAATGCACAGAAGGCAACAAAAGCAAATCCAAGTCAGCAGAATCTAGAAGATAATTCTGTTTAAAAAAAAATGTTACATGCTAACAGAAATAAATCAAAAAGCAAACTAAATCAGATGTAGAAATAAGTCAATTGTACAAGGTAAAGCATCAAGTATATTTATGTCTAACAAATCGTGACAATCATATTAGAGAAGGGAAAAACAGGTAGAAATCAAGAAAATGTAAATCATATCAACAAACAAAATAACACTTGTACAGAACAAAAAAAGAGCTATAGAATTTATCCAAAAAGAATGAAGAACGAATAAGGGAAACATAAAGCTGAACAAAAATGAGCTAAGAATTCACCCACAAAGAATGAGAACAAACAAGGGAAACATAGTCCCTTTAGAAGATAAGTATGGAAAGAGAACAAACGCGTGCAGTCAGAGGTTATTCAACAAAAAAAAAAAAAAAAAAACCAATGCAGATACACAAGGCATGCAGGTTCTTAAAAAATAAAAAAACAATGGCGGAACACAAGGCATTCAGGTTATTAAAAAACAATGCTGAAACATAAGGTATGCATAACAGATAACAATAATCCAATTTGATACCGGAAGACAAAGATGGAATTTGTCAGTCTAACTAAATAATGCAAAGACGGAGACCCGATGATAAGCATAAACAACTAAACCAAAACAATTCAATGTAAGACCAATTTTACAATGTGAGCTGTGGATATCATTTTGGGTCAATCAACACCACAATACCACTAGTAAAACAGCTTACAAGCAGTCTACTAATCCAACGCCAAAAAATTAGCACGGAACAGAATTTTCAACATGAGCACATGAATTAAAATCGAGACATGCAATGAAAATAAGAAAGCTTTAGTCATCAAACTGGGAAAAAAAGATATCACCTTTGCACACACAAAAGCAGGATGACAAAAAAAAAAAAAAATCGAAACACAAAAAAACTGATGAATTGCGCAAAGAATATTAAACCTTTTGCTTCAGTCCGTTCTACATAGTACCAGGAGATGGGAAAATAAACCAAAAACCGTCCACTAATCCAAACTCCAATAATATCAGCACACGATGAAATTCATGAAAAGGGGACACAACTTAGAGCCCATGCATGCAGTAAAAAAGCCACCTTGATGCATTAAATCAAAAAAGATAAAGAAAAGTCAAATTCTCCCAACAAGTAGAAGAACTAGGAAGGCCAGGGAGGGAGCAGAAAGAAGAAACCCAAAGGGGATTGGTGGTCCAAAAGAGAAAAGATCGCACCTTTGGATTGATGGTTTCGACGGTAATGGGAGGAAACTTAGAGAGAGACATGGCGACCTCGGAAGAGAACGGAGAGAAGGGAAAGCAAGAGGAAGAGGGACCAGGAGCGAGAGAGGATTGAGACGAGGAGAGGAAGGAGCCAAAGAGAAGTCTCTTGGCTCTATCTACGGCGAGCCTGCGCATGGTGGCCGTGGAAAGGCTTTCAAACGCGGCTCGTCGACACGTCCGAGAAAGGCCTCTCCCCTGGTGATTAAAATCAGGACACAAAAGTATAAAAAACCCTCGCCCTGCCTTCCCCCAAGCGAATGCGGTTACCAGAGACGCAGTAACTGACACGTGTTTCTAGTTCCAGCGCCGCGCAAACACGAGGCTTCTGAAGGAACCGGCTAGAGCGGGATTTGATGAGCTGATACAATTGGGTGGGTCAACTTGAGCCCAGTCATGCTAAAAGATGGGTGGATTTGGATTCAATTAGCTGACATGAAAAATAGAGACCAATTCGCAATGCAAACAGCTCAGATTAGGAAGCCAAGGCTAGGTTTTGTTGGTTCTTGCTCTTTTATTCTAGTAGAATAGGTTTTTTTTTTTTCCTGATATTAAAACTAAATTTCCATATTAACTTATTATTTGCCACTTAATTGTAGTTTTAAGTTAAAAATATATTATTGCATTTAGTTTTTTAAAAAGTTTTTAATCTGCTTTGGTTGACTCAAACCAATAGGATTGGATGTGTTTGCAATTTCTACTTTTGGTCAACTTTGGACTAGAATTTTTGACCGAACCAAAATTTACCCTAAATTCGACCAACCTACTTGGGGAAAGGCATGCTATTCATATTAAAAGAGAGAAAATAGGAATTTCAATAACAAGATTTACAAAAACATCTGATTGAATGATTTCAAGGCCTCGATCACATTGTAATAATTTTGATTGAAGCAATCACTAACCCATTATTTCATTCTAATGGCCATATATAATGAGAATATCAGTGGCAATTTCCATTTTCTCTATTCAGATTTAAACAAATAATATAATTAGAATAGCAATTATACTTGCCAACTTTATATTTTCCAATATTCTGAGTAGATAGATTTTGTTGCTTTTCTCTTTCTTGACTCCAGGAAAAAAAAAAGGTCCCTTGTATCTCAACTACTCATGCATTTTCCATGTTGGTTTAATCATCATATAATTGTCTTGTAATTGTAGCATGCTGGACTGCTTAGGCCACAAGCTTTTTTCTTTTTTGGTTACTAATATCCCTTTCGGCATCAGTTGCACTCTCCTTAGTAGAAAAATGCAGGAAGCCAAAGCTTGAGTCTGTCAACCAAGATTTTAGCAAGAATTTTCTAGCAGACATTACAGAAACAAATGCACAAGCTTCTGATCCATATACAGAACTTGAAGAAAAAACCCAGCCTATAAAATTTGTATTTCAAATAATTAGCAGAGTAGGATATCTTGTTTTCTTCTTCTGATTCACCAGAAATCTCTACAAGAACACTTCCCATCTTTGAAATGGTGCAAACACTTGGGATCTTTAATCAATATTTCACACCGATATACCTTTGAAATGAACTTACAAGCATTGTGGCAATTTGTACATATTCTTACACTCTTGATTATTCGTATGCTTCTAAAGGTTGGCGAGTTGGAAATGGCGAAAGCAATAGCTAGCTTCTCACTGTGCATGCCATCAGTCTCTTCCTCTTCTTCCTCAATTTGAAGCCTGTTATCATAAAAGGCAGGTGGTGCTACCGCGACATCAACTGAAATGCCATTTAATTCAGCAAACTTATTTTCCAAATCTACATGAGCTTGCTCACCTGTTACAAAGCTATACACCTTATTTCGAACTTCAATCCAGCAACAACTAAGAGAACTATCAAGTTTGCTATCCTCCTTAGGCTTTCTCCGTTTTAACATGCCACTTTGCTTCCCACATAATGCTCGTATTTTTGATAGTAGCCTGTGAATACTGGGATTCCTCGGTTCCAATTTTACCAAACGTTCTGCTGCAAGATTTGCTAGCCTGACATTGCCATAGATTCTGGCTGCAACAAGCAATGCATTCCAGACAGTAGAGTCAGGCTCAACTGGCATCTTCTCAATAAGATTGCAAGCTTCTTTAAGTCTACCTGAATGACCAAAGAGATCTACCATTGCAGCATAATGTTCTAAGCCTGGAGGAAGCTGGTGCTCTTCTACCATGCTAGAGAAGAGTTCCTTTCCTTCAGTTACCATTCCCTCAAGACTATAGGCATTGATCATACTCAGAAAAGTTGTTCGGTTTGGCTTCACGCCTTCCTCTTTCATCTGATCAAATAGATCCTTTGCACCATGAGAATATCCATGCAGAACAGAGCCTGCAATCATCGAGTTCCAGGAGATCAGATCTCTCAATGAAAGGCCATTAAATACCACTTGAGCACTGCCTAAATCACCAGATTTTGCATACACATCTATGAGAGAATTTGCAATCAAGATCTCAGTTTGCAAATTATTGTGCAATATGCAAGCATGGATCTCCCTTACCTTCCAAGCTGATACTAAATTTGCACAAGCTGGAAGGATGCTAAGGATGGTAGCTATATTGGGCCTTACAGAATTCAACTGCATTTGTCTAAATATCCTTAGGGCTTTATTTTCATGGCCATTATGCAAGGAACCTGCAATGAGAGTATTCCATGAAGCCGTGTTCTTCCTGACTCCATTGATCTCCATCCTCTGGAAAAGTTCCATGGCTCGGTCCTCATCACCATTTTGAATGTACCCAGAAATCATTGCATTCCAAGTTACCACATTTCGCCGGATGCCTAAACTCTCCATCTTCGAGAAGAGATCATAGGCTTTACCACAATATCTGGCTTGTGCATAGCCTCCAATCATTGAATTCCAAGTGAAGACATCTTTTTCTGCTGTTTGGTCAAAGACATTCTCAGCATCTACAAGTCTCCCACATTTTGCATACATATCAATCAATGAATTCGCAACCAAAACACTGCCTGCACTTCCTATCTTAACAGCATATGAATGGAGCTCCTTTCCCTTGCTCGGAGCCTTCAAAGAGGTGCAAGCCGAGATAGCAGTTGCAATGGTCATGCCATTTGGTTCCACCCCAGAGAGTTGCATCTTCTGAAAAATATCCAATGCTTCACTAAACCTATTGTTCCGAGCAAAACCTGAAATCAAGCTAGTCCAAGTAAAGACATCCGGGATGACTCCATAATTCTCCATCTGCTCCATAAGTTCCATTGCAAGCTCAGGACTGCCAGACTGCATATAGTTTGCTATCAATATATTCCATGTAACCACGCTCGGTTTAACTCCTTCAGCTCTCATCTGTTCAAAAAACTGAAGGGCCACTTCATTTTCACCCCAATGGCAATGCCCAGAAATAATCGAATTCCATGTCACCCGATCCTTTGTACCCAAATTCTCAAAAATCCTCCTTGCCATGCTCAATTCACCACACTTAGCATACATCGCCAACACCGAATTGTTCAGATGGGTCCCCTCCGCTGAGTCCAAATGCCCCCCTCGGACCGCAAGCGAGTGCAACAACCTCCCGGTTTCCAAATCCCCAGTATTTGCACACGCCTGTAGAACTTTGAGAAGCAAGAAGCAGTCAGGACTCAAACCTTCATGCATCATCTGAAAGAAGAGGTCGACAACCTCTTGCCACCTTTGCTCCCGAGAATAGCCACTGATCATTGCCGACCAGGTGAAGAGGTTCCTCTCAGGCATTCCGTCGAACACGCGGCGGGCTTCTTCCAAGCTGCCACATTTTGCATACATGCTGACAAGTTTGGTCTCTACGAAGGGATTTGGGTCGCGCACCAACGCAATCGATGCGTGCAGCCTCCGCCCCTCCTCGATGGAGTCCGAGTCGATGCAGGACTGGAGCAAGGAAGTGTAGGTTCTGTGCCGGATGGGGGGCCCCTGTTCCAGGGCAGAGATGGCTTCTTGGAGCTTCCCATGGCGGCGGAGGCGGTTCAGTTGGCGGTCGGCGGTGTTGGGGTTTGGAGGTGGGGGTGATTGTAATGGTTTTAGCGTGGAGTTTTGGGGGAGTGAGGAGGTGGTTTTGATGGAATTTGCAGGGATTTGAGGCGGGTTTAGGGGTTTGAAGAAGAGAGTTGGGACTGGGTATTTGGTGTTGCAGGATAAGAAGGGATTTTCCATTGGTAAGGAGGGAAGGAGATGCTGAAATCTCTTCCTTCACCCCCCGCTTTTTTTTTGGGTTTTTGTTTCCTAAATTTTTTTGCAGTTATCTGAAAGAATTATGGTGGTGACTGGTGACGCATCCATTGCGATTTTCGAAGAGGTGGAGGGGAATGAAAGGGACGCTTGCCACAAAAATACCTTATTTTTTGCCCTTTTTTCCAAGGGAAAAATTGGTTCCCCGCATTTGGTTTGACTTCCAATAAGCTATGTCATGATGAATTATAAACCCTCAAAGAACTAGATAGTTATCCTCCCGTGCGGATTCCTTTTTTTTTTTTTTTTTTAGTGAGGGCAAAAAAAAAAAAAAAAAAAAAAAAAGACGAAGAGGGCGAGAAGAATCTCACTCGCGTAGCAACCCCCATTGAACCCCCTCCTCGCTGAAGCATGTTTGGTTCAGGTTGCAAATTTCCGCATGCCCTCCCCATCCGGGGTTACCCACATGTGAGTATGTCACCCCAGCACTACTCCGGTCGCCAGTGGATCAGTAGCACTTCCACCAGCAGCATTCAGGGCATGGGGCATCTGGTCTCTGAATTTAATCGATGCTCGCACGTTTCGAACTTGAACCACCTGGTGGAAGACGGACCTTGTTCCCACTAGGCTACCACCTCGATGGTCGTGCAGCTTCTTTGGTGACTAGCTTTTATTTTCTTGGAGCCCCCATTCCCTAGGGTAAATTTCGACTGCAATGTTGTTGAGGAAGGAGAAAGTGGAGGAGTGGGCTTTGTTATCAGGGACCACTGCTCTAGACTTGTGGCAGTCAGGAGACGGTGGATTTTGATACCTCTGTCATTGAAATTGAGTTGAGAGCGGCATGGAAGGACATCTCCTATGTGAGGTACATTCTGGGTGCGGCTTGCATCTTCCTCGAGGAGGATTCGACTATGGTGGCGGACGGACAGTCGCTGCTCCACGACATCCGGAGACTTGTGAGAGGATATGGCTCCTTGAGGATCACCCATGTTTATCGAAAGACGAACAGTATAACTGACTGGATGGCCTCCTTTGCGGTGCATCATTCTGGTGGGTTCTTCTAGAAGAACCAAGTGGATGTTCCTTACTCTCTTCGCTAGTTTTTTTTTCTTCTAATTTTATTGGTTGCACTCATGTGCGTGTTGTGTGAGGTGCCGATGTACCAAAAAAAAAAAAAAAGCTGTTTTATTTTCAACATCTGGTTTGGAAGGGCATGTTATTTTTAATTTCTTATATGGTAATGAATGTGTGTTTTAACTTCTAACTTGGATTATATCCAACCTGACTAGGCCTCCATCAAGAAAACATAAACTTTTGGATTGGGCATGAATCCAAGAATTCGTCCAAAAATCCAAACCTGGCACCAAATTCACCCATAAAAAACAGTAAAATACCAACTTTCAACTCCATAACGAGTTAAATTACAGCAAACCAAGCCTTGTCCCTTGTCCCTTGTCCCTGCTGATAAATGGAGCAAAAACTTTTTAAGGATGCTACGGTCCCAAAATCTCAGCCGCCAAGTGATTTTAGCTATTCTAAGGTTCTAATTGTTTAAGCAGAGTCTGCTAATGACTTACCTGAACTTTTCAGTATGTAAAACTGCTTGAACTCCTTGATCCCGGCAATCCAATTATTATAGATAGGTGGTCGCCAATTAGAAAAATACATGAAACCTTTACTTACCATTTTAAACCCAAGAACCATCCGACATTATCATCGGGCTTAAGCCCATGAAAATTGAGGTAGCTTAAACGAGCTTCCTTATCAGTTATCCCACATCTTAGAGAAATCCTTCCATAAAAGAGCAGTCATAGTGTTCTTTTTCTTTTTTTTTTTGCTAAAAATGGGCACTTCATAAGGTTCGAAAGAACAACATTTTTCAAAGGACTCTAGGCAACTCCCTTTCTCCGGCCCATAGGGTACCCCGAAGTGATAGGGCACATAAGAAGTCATTCCGTCCGCGATCCCATTAGCCTCTCTAAATGAAAGACCCGGTTAGCCTCTCTAAATAAAAGAACAGCTGCAGTACTTCTCTAAAAAGGTTCAGGCTGTACCTTTCATAGAAAGATTCATCTTCTTTTTTTTTTTTTTCCTTCCGATGAATCCACCATTAAATTATCCAATACCCGCTTCAAGATCCATGTGGATCGATAAATAAGAGAGATTGGAGTGCTTAAGATGAGGCACCATCCGAGGGTTGATATCGTGAAAGAAGATCAACCATACAATCCGAACTTTTTGTTGAATGAGTTACAAAACTGTAACTTCTCTCAGAGATGAGGCACCATCTGAGGGTTGACATGGTGAAAGAAGATTAACCATACAATCCGAACCTTTTGTTAAATGAGTTACCAAACTGTAACTTCTTTCAGCCCCCTGCCCCCCCCAACCAAGATGGTACATTAATTAATCCTCCTCCCATTAAAGTTAAAGGTATGCCCACATGCATGGAGTAATGATACAACTAGGCCGCATGGGTCAAAGGGTCAAACAAATAGCTCCCCAAAAATTCAAATGATTCACTCTTCCCGCAGCGACACAGCTCTCTTTTCTATCGCCGCCGAAAGCAAGCTTCCTTTCATGTGACTTCATTTTCTTCGCCACCCCCCGCTCTTTCCATGCTGCCATCCACCTCAAAGTAAACTGAAAAGGCCACCGCATTTCCATCCAAGAACTTGTGCAAAAGAAATGGTGCTGCTGTAAAAAAGCCATTTGGCCAGTAATGGAAGAAAGACTGTCTCAATCTTGGGGAGGGAAAGGAAGAAAGACTGGGCTTTTCCACATGGAAGAGATAGAAAGCTTAGGAAACCAGGTGGAGTGATAGTGCATCATCCTCCAGCCCGAAATCAATGAAGCCTTCTAGTCTCAATCCCATGGAGCCCAAAACTCCAGAGCAGGCCTCTGTTTTTCCATCAACCACGGTAAAAATCTTCCCTTTACTTCTCCACTCGCCACTCCTCTAGCTTTAAAGGCATTTTTTTCAACCTTTCGTTTGGATATTTTTGACAGGACTCACCATTAGAAGATGACTCAAGCTACTGCAGCACAAACAGAGCAGACCCATTTGGAGGAGATAGCTTTCCTGATCCACTCTGCAAGCTCAACCTCAAGGAGACCTCAGACTTTGTCAGAGCATTTCCAATGGCAGCAAAGAGCAGTAACGAGAACTTTATAGGCCATCTTGAAGCCTCAGCTCAAGGGAGCGAGGGGAATGGCTCGTATGTGCAAAAGAGGGGTTTTGAAGCTCCTTCGACTCCTGGGAGACCAGTCTTCGGCTTCAGTGGTGGAAGAAAAGGCATTCCTTCCAAGTGGGATGAGGCGGAGAAGTGGTTGATCAGTAGCTCCTCCTGCCATCAGATCCATCAGAAAGGTGATGCCTTTGGAGGGAAACCGTGGTTTCCTGGGGAGGTCCCAAACCTACCACTCGCAAGCTTTGATGGGCTTCTGGAGCAAAGCTTACGTTTCCATGGAGTCTCAGCAGAAGCACTCATGAAAGGTTATCGCTTTTCCAACTCATAGATTTCCCTTTTCTCCACTCTCACCTTTAAACCCTTGGAACCAAAAAAAAACTATTGTCCTTGGGAATTCTTCATCTGTTTTTATTTCATAACTGGTTGGCTGGAAGTGTCTTTAATCTTGCTATTGCTCCTTAGATAATGTGAAAAAGATAATTGTTCAGTTGTCACTTTAGTGTTTTTTTTTTATCCGTTAGTTGTCTCCCTCTCTTTTCAGGTCTATCAGTTCTTTTCTCAACTCCTTTGCGCATGTCTATATTGTGATGGGATTGAAAGTACCGAGTTTCTTTTTTTTTTTTTTTTTTTTGTTACACTTCGCATATTATTCTTCAAATAAACATATATGGAGATGCTTTGCAAACTTTTAATGTTCACTATCCTTCCTACACATTTGAATTTCTTTCTTCCCTCCCGCCATCTCTATGACATGCACTTACGTTTTCCTGTGGTATATTTCGTGCTGCATATCTCTTCAGTATGAGTCTGCATAAACTGTGAATTTTCTCTTTTGATAAAGTATTATGGAAAGGTTACTGAATGACTTTTTCATATCATTAAAAATTGTAACATAAGCCAGTCTTTTATTCCATCTGTCATAATCTCATTATGTATCATTTTGTGATTTGAGCAAACATTTTACTAAATATCATTGCAGATAAATTTACTGATAATTTAGAGCCAATATTCCCAATTTTTCGACATCCTGAGCCTGCTAAAGAAGGCTTTCTGTTTAAAAGTTCGTTCTCTGTGCCCATGAAAGATGCAAAGACTGATATGGCTTCAGAGGTTCGCCACAGAGATGTTGGAACTGAGATGACCCCAACAGGCAGTTTGACTACATCAAGATGCCATACTCCTTTCAAAAGATCTTCTCCAGCGAGACACAACACTCCAGCTGACAGATCTGGCCCTTTGGTGGCTCCGAACACAGGAATTGATATTTCTAAGCTTAAGGACTGTCATTTTGCTAAGCTAGAGCTCGGTGCTCATTTTAATTCAGCAGTTTGGAGCTCAAGGGAAGAGGAGGAAGATGAGATATCAAAGAGTTTGAGACATGGCGAGGTTGGTGGTGGAAGAAAGAGCTTTGCTGAATCGGGAGCCTCTGCATGGGAAGATGAGGAGAAGGCCAAAATCTGTATTAGGTGGGAAGCTGACATGAAATTAGAGAGATTAATATCTGTTTGTCTGCTTGATAAAATTCAGCTCCAATTTTGAACTTATATGTTGTGCTATTTAATGTAGATATCAAAGAGAAGAAGCAAAGATCCAAGCATGGATAAACCTTGAGAGTGCTAAAGCAGAAGCTCGGTCCAGAAAGCTGGAGGTAACACATCAAAATATGTCTATCGATTACCTTTCTAAGATATCCAGCTTAATTAGCCTTCACTATTTCTCCTGAAGACTTGAATAAGAACAAACTCTCAACTTTAACAAATATGAGCAATGCATGATGACTACGTTTCATCAAATATCAAAGCCCTTATCATCCTCCTAAATTATTCTCAGTTGTTGCTTTTAAGCACTTTCCACTGTATCTTAAATTGTGAATGTGATAAAGGGAGATTTGGTCTTCCCCTATCCACTTTAAATTTCTTGTTCTACACTGTACTTTCAGTATCTTTTATTTTTGAGGGATAAAAAAATTCAAATTAATTGACATAAGCAGTGCATCATGGTAGGTTCCATTAGCTCTCAGAATCCTTATCATGTTCTAAATTTTACTTCATTGTTGCTCGTGGAAAAAAGAAACAATGGATGTTTTGTTCAGTAAGGTTAGAGTGCTAAGTAATAAGTTGAATATGAGCAGCAGATGTGCAACACTTCATTGTGGAACACCTGTACTGTATTCAACCATGAATTCACATAATATTTGATGAATCTAAATCTATTAATGCGTACGTGTGACAGAAATTGTTTGGCAATACTTCGTTGTTTGGCATGGAGTATTGTGACTGTTAAATTGTGTTAGCAGGTCAAAATACAGAAGATGAGATCTGATTTAGAAGAGAAGCTGATGAAAAGAATGGCAATGGTCCAAAGAAGGGCCGAGAAATGGAGAGCAGCAGCACAGCAACAGCATTCGCAGAAGCTACTGATAGCATCTGAACAAGCACAGGGAATGAATAGCCGATTCAACTATTATTTGTCTAACCATACACCCTGTGGATGTTTTCCCTGTAACAACTTGTAAAACAAAAGAATTCTTCAATTTTCTTCATCAAGTCCTGTTTCTAGTTCAGCAGAAGGGGTTGCGACTATGGATTTGCTTCATCATTTTTTTTCCTAAATGGCGTTTTACTTTTAAAATTCTGAAGAACTGGATATAAATATAAATCAAATCTATCATGCGCCTTCTGATGCAAACATAGCTTCATTTTCTGTTAAAAGCCAAGTTTGCAACCCAAGTTGGCAAAAAAAAAACTTGGCATTCTAAGGGTCTGCATTTTGTTCAACCTGGAGAATCGTTTATATTCTTACTCGAGCAACAGCAGCATTTATATTCCTGGACTGATCTTCTACTGCATTGGAAAAGCTAATTGAATCCAAAAACCTTTACTAGTGAGTTTTTTTTTTTTGGTGAAACTTTTTAAACTCGTTAGTTGTAGTTTGTATCGCGTCGGCCAACGAGACAATTAATCCAGGCTGTGATACGGGAAGAACAGTAGGTTTCTTCCTGTTACCTAAAAACAGAGCCCTAGACTCATTACTAAGTAAGTTCCGAGAACGGTAGGGTCGTGTAGGTGACACTTCCATGAATTCTTGAGGGTAAATAGAAAAGGCTCCGCCAATCTATTCTAGTAATTTGGACAAGAAACTGGGAACACAAACACCCACACTGTTCGGGGAGAAAACATCGAGAAACAACTCATGCTACCTAATTTTGTCTATTTATTTTATCTTTGGGTGTTGTAAGGGTGGCAATCAGATTGGATTGGGTCAGATATGGGTTGGATCAAAAATTCGTTAATCCGAATCCGTCTTATTTATTAAACAAGTTGAAATTTCTGATCCGAATCTGCCCTCTTTATTAATAGATAATCCAACTGGATTCATATAATCCATTTATTAAACAAGTCAAGCCAGGTTAAATAGGTTAAATAGATTTTTTTAATGAGTTAAATAAATTTTAATAGATTAGGCAGGTTAAGCAGATCTAAAATATATTAAGCAGAGTTTAAATAAGTTAAACAGATTTTAAAGAAATTAAATACATTGGGCTACGATGTAATTATTAAATAGATCAGAATAGGTTAATAAACAGATTTATATAGATTAACGAGTTTATGACCAAAATGTATTCATCTCAAATCCAAATCTGTTTTGCTTACGAATCAAATTGATGGATCGGATTATAAATTGCCATCCTTATTCATATTCATAGTGCTACGTTGGCGAGCTAGAGAAGAGAAGGGGTTTTCAAAGTTCAAACGAGACTTGGAATGCGGGGAACCTTGATGCTTATGACAGAGGAAAGGGCCCCGGTAGGACGTAGAGGGGACACCACTGCGAAGGCTTGGGCCACGGCCATAGAAGCTCAACTGCTGTTCACAGGACGCACAGATGGACAGGAGGATCTTCAGGAAACAACAGTAGCTTTCCGGATGGAGAGTTTGACCTTTACTGTCTTGCCTTCTGCTACATGGCATCATTCGCCTACATTGCTGCACCTAACACAGTAGACTGCAAAAGACACCTTTTTCAATTCTACCCTCCCCTTGGTTGGGATAAATAAGCCATGAGAGCGCGTTGGAACTAGGAACAAATATCCAGTACAGGGTGACCATCCCTGGTACACTGTCCAAATCCCACTTGAATCCTGCTGCTCCAAAGTTCAAACTCCAAACTCCAAACCATGCTGAGGGGAAGGGATAGCCTACTCATTGTCTGCTGTAGGTATTAGCCACCAAAAGCAGGGGAAAATAATTTGGCTACTCCCAACATTAGTACCATTCTCTCTTCACATCTGCCTAGAGAACGCAAGCCGGACTCAGAAAAAGTAGAGCCTCCGCAGCTCTTATCTGATATTAATAAGCACAGAGAGCGTGTGCTGCTTTTATCCGCAGGCCCACTATGTTCAATTCTCGGCTGCTTAATTTCGCTATAACTCTAATGGAATAGCTTGTTTATTAATAAAACTAGAAGCTAATCTCTTTTCTAATTTTTAAAAATAAAATCACAGGCCATTGTGTAATTAACGGATGACCATGATTTTCAGATAGGACCTCCCCGTGAGCGCGTGCTGCACGCACTCCTCTTATGATATGAAGCTATTCTATATCAATTATTAGCACTGTTGAGGCTCAGCTAGGTTGTTATAAAATAAGCAAGCTCAAACAGCTTTTAAGAGCTCAGCTTGTTTATAAGAGATCAGCTTGCAGCTTATAAAACAAGCTGAGCTTGAACATGAGCTGGTTGCAAAGATAAAAGCTCAGCTTGATAAAAGCTCGGTGATCAACTTAAGTTGAGCTCAAGCCAAGCTCAAACATTACCGAGCTAAGCCTGTGGAGTCTGATACTCAGCTCGGCTCATCTGCAAACTAATTGAAAGGCCGGACAAGCAAAAGTTTCAGCATGGCACGTCAACATGTTTAAGATATTCATAATTTCAACTGAGAAAATGACAAATGCATTAGACCAACCATCTAAATTTTGAAACTCTGAATAAAACATTGTCTTCCAGATAAAACCATTTAAAAGCTGAACATTTTTTGGGCAATTCACAATAAAACATATAATGATCAGATAAATCAAATTACTATGCAAAGTATAAGTTTTTGTAAGTTCCAAAAACCACTTGCTTCGATGAAAAGACAACTATGCCAATCGTAATAAGTAATGGAGCAAATACAGGCATGACACAACCTTCAGTTCTAACAAATAAAACATCTCTAATAATAAATAAACAGTATGAAAGATAGATTAAAAAACAAGCTTTTTTTCTGAAAAAATAAAACGAAAGAAAGAAAGATCAAAATGACAAGGAAAATGACTGATAAAAGCATCTGAACATATGATTTAATGCTAAACTCAAACCAGCATTCTAGGGTACAAAGCACTGAACTTCGCATCTAAAGATCCCAGCAATAAGATTATGCATATATCGAGAGTATGAAACTGGAAAAGCTAAATTAATAAAACATATAACTATCCATACTACAAACGTAAAAAATTAAAAAATTGAATATATAAAAGAGAAAATGAAACAAAACAAGAAATAGAAAGTTGAAGAGAAGTTTGCTAATTATCCTTGAGAGAGTTGAGATTTAGCAATGGCTGCATAAGCATAGTCCATTATTTGTGCTTATGAAGTAGTTCCTGGCATCGAAGATAATCTAAAGCAAACATACCAATAGATACCTAAGATATCAAAACACAACTTTTCATCAATTGATGTAAAAGAAAAAAAGCCAATTACATATAATGATAAGATAAATCAAATTACTATGCAAAGTATAAGTTCTTGTAAGTTCCAAAAACCACGTGCTTCGATGAAAAGACAACTATGCCAATCTTAATAAGTAATGGAGCAAATACAGGCATGACACAACCTTCAGTTCTAACAAATAGAACATGTCTAATAATAAATAAACAGTATGAAAGATAGATTAAAAAACCAGCATTTTTCTGCAAAAAAAAAAAAAAAACGAAAGAAAGAAAGATCAAAATGACAAGGAAAATGACTGATAAAAGCATCTGAACATATGATTTAATGCTAAACTCAAACCAGCATTCTAGGGTATAAAGCACTGAACTTCGCATCTAAAGATCCCAGCAATAAGATTATGCATAACACATTGTACTGACACACAAAAGGAGATTAAAAACAATATCAACCAATATAAATAAGCTCAGAGGTTAGATTTAGGGCCTAGCATTAGGTCTCAAAACCAGAAGCTTCCCTTGCCACACTGTTAAATTCATCCTGGATTGACATCATGCCAAATCGAGCTTTTTCATAAAATAAATTACGGTCTATCTGAAGAATTTCATAAGATACCTACTGAAAAAAGAGAGAAGAAAGTTAA
>JAOXJJ010001100.1:22086227-22118176 GCA_025769935.1 Phoenix roebelenii | reverse complement strand
TGTATCAAGAATCTAATATGCCATGCACCTGCCACAAATACAACCTTAGGATGAGCAGAAGCCTAGCCGTTCTTCCTCGATGACTGGGTAAGACGAGTAAAATCATAAAATCTTAGAATTCAAGAATCCAAAATCACAAAGAAAGGATCATGACAAGATTATTATGCTCACCAAAAGGTGGTGCCCTAACCTAATCCTTCTCCAAATCGTGTTGATCTTGAAGAACTAGGCCCAAGAATCCTCGGATCAATCGAAGATGCAAGAATCAAGAATCGCAAAAAAATAAAGCAAAAAAGAGAGAGGAAGACGGAAAGAGAACTTTGGTTGTTGGAGAGGGCGTGCCCAAAGATAGAAGAGTAATATACAAATCTAAACAATTTAATAAGACACCTACTGAAAAAAGAGAGAAGAAAGTTAATGTATCAAGAATCTAATATGCCATGCACCTGCCACAAATACAACCTTAGGATGAGCAGAAGCCTAGCCGTTCTTCCTGGATGACTGGGTAAGACGAGTAAAATCATAAAATCTTAAAATTCAAGAATCCAAAATCACAAAGAAAGGATCATGACAAGATTATTATGCTTACCAAAAGGTGGTGCCCTAATCCTTCTCCAAATTGTGTTGATCTTGAAGAACTATGCCCAAGAATCCTCGGATCAATCGAAGATGCAAGAATCAAGAATCGCAGAAAAATAAAGCAAAAAAGAGAGAGGGAGACGGAAAGAGAACTTTGGTTGTTGTAGAGGGCGTGCCCAAAGATAGAAGAGTAATGTATAAATCTAAACAATTTAATAAGACACGTACCGAAAAAGAGAAAAGAAAGTTAATCTATCAAGAATCTAATCATATCCCAAAGACTTGCCACAAATACAACCTTAGGATGAGAAGAAGCCTAGCCATTCGCACTGGATGACTGGGCAAGACGAGTAAAATCATAAAATCTTATAATTCAAGAAACCAAAATTACAAACGAAAGGATCATGAGAAGATTATTGTACTCACCAAGAAGCAGTGCCCCAATCCTTCTCGAAAACGCGTGCCGATCTTGAATTACCTGCCCAAGAATCCTTGGATCGATCGAAGAGGCAAGAATCAAGAATCGCAGAAAAATAAGGTAGAAACGAGAGTGGGAAAGAGAAATGTACCTTGTTCTATGGTGCTTGTAGAGAGCATCCCAATGCTTTGTAGGGGTTTTTTTCGTGCGTAAGGCACTCCGGATCCCATGTTGTGAGAGGAGATGAACGGCTTGAAACGGAGCGGATGAGAAGGCGACGTTGGGAGGTGGCGCCTCCGAGACGGAAAGGAAGATCGTCGGCGCCGGCAGCAATGGCGGTGGCGGAGAAGGGGTGCGATCGCCAACTACGGTTTTGGCCTCGTGGTCTTGCTCCAATAGCAGTTTCAATTGCCTCACCGATGGATGGGGCTATATATATATATAAGGGCAAATTACGGACTCCGGGTTATTTTAGACATTTTCTTTTTTTTTTAAAATAGCGTTAAGCAAATTTTTATATAAGTCCCTAGTTGAACTATAAATTAATTACAAAACCTACCGTTAGTGCTTTTTAAAAGTATTTTTCGAATTTTTGGAAAAACTAAAATAACTTTCCAATTTTTTTTACCAAATACTCTTATTGAGCCAATTCGGCAGCTGTGTTGAATTAAGAATGGCAATGTCATAACAGCAGATCTTGATTTAAGAGCAGCAACCCCATTTGATTATGGCTAGGATTTCCAGAGCCCTCAGGATTCCTTGATCCTGGTCCTATCTATGATGCACAAGCTGCAGATTACAAGGCTTTCTTATGTTCAATTGGTTATGATGACAAGACGTTCCTGTAGAAAATAACAGGAGATGACAGTGCCTGCTTTAGGCCTTTTATTTTTTGGTGAACTATTCGTCAATTACAGTACCAGAGTTTAAGGTAGGGCGACCCTGACCTGTCTGTCAAGCTCTACTGTCTTCATCAATGTAAATGTGATTCCATAGGTTCTTATTTTAAAAAGCTAATCCTAGAGGATAAACTTTACAGGGAATTTTAGGGCTGTTGTTCCATCAAAGAACTATGTGTTTGGGTCATTACCATGGAACTAGAAAAGCCCAAAGGAAAACCCCATTGATAGTCAGAGCGTTATCTTCCAACAAAGGCTTGCTATGATGAAGTGCCCCTTGTTCCATTTTCCTTGGCCATGGGATCCTTGCAGTAAGAAGAGAAGAAAATATGTAAAGCAATGAGCTAGTGTTTCACTGAAGAAATAGTTACTTACTAGTGTTGATACAGCAAAGAAGTTCTGTTATTGCAACTCCCACACATTGGAATCAAAAGAATATTTGTACACAGTTGAGTTTAGCTTAGAAGGTTATCCATATACTTTTTATGCATCTACTCAAAAGGATATGCATGTATTTTTCTGACCCACACATTATGGCTTTTATCTGCATTTTCTTACATCAGAAAATATTTATGTTCCTCGAATTCAAATACTCTGTGAATGCAAATGAATATCTCATTTTGTATAGGCACTAGTAAACCAAGTATAAGGAAGTATTTGTTTTGTTTCTTTTTGGTTGTTATTTTGTTTTGGATATGTTACATAGAATCATATAGCCTATGACTTGCTTTAGTATAAAAGGGCTAGTTATGTATGTTAGGGTTTTTAATTGAAAAGATAAAAAGAGATTGTGTGAGCCACCATTGTCTTCCTCAAAGCCCTACAGCCATGTTTGTGAGTTTTGCTTATTATATATGGGTGGCTAAACCATTTAGTCAATTCTGAATTCCAGTAGTTCTGATTAAGATAGTCCTCCATTGGTCTCTTGTTTCTGCTGTGGAAATTTATTAGTGACTGACTTTTGAATACAAGAACGCTCTCTCTGAGACAGACTTAAGGCTCAATGGTATGGTATGTCGACCTCTTTTAGACCAAAAAAGAGGTTCAAAAACATTACGATTTTTTCAGGCGAAAAGAGAGAATTTCTGGTAGCTACAGAATATTCTCGGTCTGGTGATGGTAAATGATAGTCAAAGAAGCACCAATATGTTAGCGAAACCCCAAAGGAGTAGAAGGAAAAGTGAAAATAGAGAGAGAGGAAGGGATTGAGACAAAGGAAGCTCTTCTTGTGATGGGGTTCACTGGCGCACCTTCATGTTGAAAGCCTTATGTTTTAGTTCAGACACTGGTACTCAGGTTGGACTTTTGTGTGATTTTTTTGTAGGTAGGATTGGGCCTAAAGCAACCCAACCTAGGATTATACTTTGCTTGTAAGACGAGTGAAAATAGAGTGGTATGACGAGTGAAAATGATGGATTATACCGAGGTAAATGGTATGATGAGTGAAACCTTCTTTTGGCCACTGGCGGTAATTTCCATGCAGGCTCCAGGTCAGCTATCGGTGTCGCTTCTGGTAAGACGTCAATTCTGCGTGGCGTCAAGCTTGCAGAAAACAGTGACTGCCGACCCCCAGAGAATCCAATGAATTTGACGGACAACATGATACCCATGGACAGAAAATTAAAACAACAAAACTTCTTATTATTATTATTATTATTATTTTTTTAAATTCATATACATAAAACTTCTTCTAAATGATAAGCAACAAAGAAGACGATTCAATCTGATGCCTTATTTATCTTTCGGTATACATAGGCAGCCTGAAAGAAATAGCACTCTCTCACTAGTCTTTAGATAGCTCTGAGCAATGAGTGGCGACCCAATCTGACGTCCTATTTACCTTCCGATACACTTTGACAGTCTGAAAAAAACTAGCAGTCTCTCACCAACCTCTAGATATTCCTGAACAATGAGTGGCCGTCGCTAGCCTCTAGATATCCCTGAGCAATGAGTAAACGTCGCCCTATCACTCTACATCACTGATCCACTCGATTACCATAGCAATCTCTTCCATAAGGATGTTAATAGCCCCAAATATACTTCTCGCTTATGTGATGCCCTTCCATGTTGTCCTTCGCTCCGCTTCTATAATAGTCATGTCACAAGTGTATTACCTGTCTCTCCTCTGTCTTTTTTCGCCGAGATACTATTATCGAAATTTATTTTGAAGTAATCAGAAAGTGGGGCTCCCAAGTGACATGTGTAACTCACAACAATCTTTTCACAAAAATTACGAAAACACCGCTATACGGCATGGCACTACGTCCAACCTTATCAGGTCCCAAATAATTATTCACTTGCAGAGCCCACCTGAAATAGCCTGCAATTATTCATGATATTTATTTGTCGTTTATTGGGTAGGGTTATATAATTAGAAGGTTAGAACTAATTCCTGGAAGCAAATTAAAAGGTTTTGTTAATTGAAAAAAAGAAAATCAGAAGGTTTGAAATGCACGTTTCAAGAGGAAGCCTGTTTTGGCAGAGCCGCACTCGAACCATTTGGGATTTCATTAGCTTTGTATGAGAGGCTTCATCAGTGCTCCTAGATTTCAAGTCTAATAAAACCAATCCAATGAGATTAAAAAGAATGCATCATATCACCATTTACCATAAGCTCCAAAGCACAATCACTAGCACAGAGACTAGTGATAGCCACAACATGATGGCAACCATGAAGAATAAAAAAAGCTTATCATATCAACATGATGCCAACCATGAAGCACCCAAAAATCTACGATGAAGGGTTGAGCACAAGTTTGGCAAACAGACATTAGGTGGTGGATATTCTTGGCAACCCATGAAAGGAAACAGAGTCGAGGATTAAGTGAGATTGTGGTGGGTGTTCCAATTAAACAAATGTTGTCTAATGGGGCCACAAGATCCAGGATAAATAAAGGCATTTCATGGGGGAAAGAATGGAAAAAAAAATCACTAAGATTAAAAGATTAAGCAAGTTGCAACTTAATAGTTGACCGCACCAAACCCGATAGCACTAGTAAAATGGTGCACAAGAGAATTGAGCTGGATCTACAAGCTTTTCTTACAATTCTAGGAATCTGCATAGAAAATCATTAAGCTTCTTCTTTGAGCAATTAAAAAACCATCAAGCTAATGAACAACATTTTATTCAAGGTTGCAATTTTTATTTGGAAACTTGAGTTAAGCCTCTCAACTTAAGTTAGGTGCAAGGATGTATTGAAGTGGCTGAAATATGCAATGGGACTCTATTTTCAAAATATGCAATGTAAGAACTCAAATTAACAAGTCAAATATCTAGGATTCCAAAAACTGCCATCTTAGTGGCTGAAAGTATATCATAAAAAAGTAACCTGTTGCAAATCTGCATCACCATGGCTTTAATTGAAGAACTTAGAGAGCGTAGACCAATCGAAGATATGGTTTTATTGAAATCAACAATTCTCATTTCTTCCCCCCCCAACCAATTATAATTATCAAGAAAAGCAGATAAGGTTAAAGACAAATGAAGTTTTTCTATTACACAAAGATGATGTTAGCTACGAGACAAGTTTTCTCAATAAAAAACTACGAGATTTTCAGATTAATTAAACAAAGAAAACGACTCAACAAGACAACTCACCAATCCGAACGGCTCAATAATTGAGACTTGCCTCCAAGTCCAAGCAGTGGGCGAAGGCAAAATCCCAAAGACAACCTCCCCCTCCACCACCATCTCTCCTTCTCGCCCGCAAGAACAGTTTGAGCTGCTTTGTGATAAAGCAATCCATTAGTGTCTTCTTCCTGCCTCTTTTACCCACATACACACATACAGACAGCAGCAGCAGGAACAATCAATGGCAATAAGATGTTCTTGTCCTGCTGTCATCCTTCCAAGAGGTCAGACCAAGAAGGCGATGCCAAGAGCTTCCATGCTGTGCCACAGCCACATACAACCCAGCGGAGCATCAGCTTCTTCATACAAAGTTTTCACAGCCAACAAGGTCTGGTTTCTGATCACAACCCAAGAAATAATGCTGTTCTTTAGAATCAATAGAACTGTAGAAGACTTCCATGACTTTGTTCTAAGATTCATCTATCAGGTTTTCGAAGACCAAGCATTGGGGATAGTCTGCTACACGGATGGAAAGGGAGAAGTAGTCTGCGAGGGGTACGACGAAGGTCCAAGATTTAGTCCATGGTCATCGAAGGACACATATCACCAAAGGTATATACCAAACAAGATAGAATTAATTGGATCAGTTTCAGTATTTTCGAGCAAATGGTTTTGCACTCACTTTGTCCCCTCTCGGACTTGCACAGGCCCGGCGATCATCAGATTCCCAACTTTCGACTAATGAAGCTTCAAATCGGCAGGGATGATGACTTCTACTGAATCATTCACAAGCAAAACTAACACTTGAATATGAAGTTAAATTGAGTCCCGTACAATAGGTAAATGGGTCTTCTTGCATGGAAAAGTTCCAAATCCATATCGAGGTATCTCTGTGGTTGTATCTTTTGTATCGTAAACACGGATGATTTACTAGACATGCATGTTTCAAAATGACATGCTGGTTTCTGATTACAAAGTTCTTATGTACATAATATTAGCCCATCTCCAAAGGATGAATTGTGTATGTTTACATTCATTTAATTCCTTCACTTACACTCAAAGATTTTTTTTTTTTTTTCACCTATTCTTAGTAATAGAGTGGCAAACCTTTGGTAAAGAAAGATGAAGCTCGGGTGTTGTGTTGATAAAATCTATACATAATATTGGACACTATCCCTCTTTCAATCCAAACTTCATAGCACCCAAGAATTCAGAGTCTACTCCATCAGCAGTTTGGGATGGGATTACAATAAATTTTTTGTGTATCATTTTCTTTCACCTATTTGGAATTATCATTTCAAAAACAGAAAAGAATATGCTAGTTTCTACTGGCTTACTTGTCCCACTCCAAAGTCTCTCCCTTCACGGAGTAAGACGCGGTACAGCAGCAGGCAAGTTTTAAGAGGTTTCCGAGCTACACCCCTTTCTTGCTTCCCCTTCAATTTGAGGTGGTCTTCGTCGTGGTAGGAGAAGAGGTATTGTTGATCGTCCCACTAGATTGCGTTAGTAGAGGTGCTTGCTTTCGATCATTTGATGCCATGAGGGAGGGCACTGCGAGTGAACTAATTGAATCAGGACTCAGCGAGTTCCATCCTAGTTTTATTTTTTTTAATATTTTTTTTGAATATATATTCTTTTAAATTTGAGAAATTATATAAATACTCTTGTAAAGTTACTATTTGCGTGTATACTCTTATAACTTTTTTCTGCATATCTATCCATAAAAATATTTCAGTTATTTTAGTTTTAAGCCGTTTACTTTTTACCAACGTTAGATGGTACGAGTATATATATATATATATAAATATACTTACAAATAATAATTTTATAAAAATATTTATGTAATTTTAATTATTTAAGAGAATATACATAAAAAAATTCTATTCAATTTAAGTCGTGAAAGTGAAAGTGCAGCTTAGTAATTTCAATTATTTATGGGTTTTGGCATGAAGCATTGCCCAAAGCCAATTGTCCCTTAGTCAATTCAATCTTGATATTGCATGGAACAAAATTTCCAAATTTTGTACCTTATTTTGCATCAAATATTCAAAAATATATATCTTACACGGTATGAACCATATGGCCGCGCATGCTGCAAATCACAGCTGCTCATTTCTATAGCAGTGTATTGGGATGACTGTTCGAATGGAGTTCAAAGAAATGAGCAGTTGTGGTTGACAACGTACACATCCATATGGGGCACACTGTATAGGATATAATTTTTTCTAATATTAATATTTAGTTTGGTTGGCATGATTTTTTTTTGTTTCCTTGCGGTCCAAACCAGCTATATTATGTCCTAGTGAATCTCCAAATGGTCCATCTATCACACCTCAAAGAAAACCTCGACAAGTCCTTTCATGCAAATACTGTTGTTAAGGAATATTTCAATTTGATCGGGTTGACTGAATCTATGATTGTTTAAATATTACTAGAAGGACAAAGAGGTGAGTCTCCTGAATATACGCATGATAGTTTGTCTTCTCACTGACCAGCACCAAGCACAGGAAGACAATAATATTTTAGCCTTCCAAACACAAGCACATATAGATTAAACGGTTCAAGAGATGAATGCAGCAGCCAGGGTATTCAACTTATAAGCACGGAACAGGGACACTCATCATTAGTTTTTTGATAAGTTATACTAGTGATACTCTAATTTATCACAATGACTTTACCTTAAATAGTGTTCTTCTATAGACAGCCTCACAGATCAAGTTTAATTATACCACGCTTCTTGTGATCTTTGCTGCAGAAAACAAGGTCTCATCTCTGTTCCTTCCAGTGCTCCAAATTTCTTTTTTGTTAATGGTGTTTTACAATGCTGGAAGCCTAGCTGGGCAAGGACCATTCCTGCTTTTCTCATCAATTAGTCGTAAGAAACTATCGAGAATTCGAGACCAGAAAACATAATCACAGAAATGTCATAAATTTCACATAATGTTTTCACATGGTATCCATGCAGAACAGCTGAAATCAAGATCCCTGCTTAAAATGCAAGTTGAAAGCATGCAATCATTGTTAACCACTAGATCATTAAGCTGCCCCCAACTCGCATGGTCGATCTGGATCACACGCATGCGAAGACATGAACATGTCAAAAATGACTCAAGAATGAGCCAAAAACAACTCTTAACAGGGAAGGTGTCAAAGAAAGAAAAAGACTCAAGAAAATAAGTATATTAACTAATCATTCCATCCAGAAGTTTAGGCTGTCAGGGGGATCGGCTAACAGTGTATATTAGGCTTTAACACCCATAACCAAGTAAAAGAAATGCAAACACATCCAAAGATGAATGCAAGATCAACCTGTTATATGTTATTGCATTCATTTTAATGTACATGTATTTATATCCCAGCAGCAACACCAAAAACATATCCATTAAAAACAACGGAAAAGAAAATCACTTTCTGCTGCCACAAATCCAAGGAGCGATGCATGCAACTGAAATTAGGAGAAAGACTAGGCAAAAGAAGCATGTAGTAATGAACCAATATTACTGAGATAGCATTGGAACAGCATGCCAGATTTAAATATGTATTATTTCCATATATTGCAGCAAAAAACACATGAACATGATGTACATATCTCCGGCAGTTCTTTAATACTATGCCTTGATTGAAATTCTCATGACATCTAACCACCTTCTGCTTCTTTAAAAAATAATTCACAAATGTAAGCAAGATTACAAATGAGAATGCCATCTACAAATCTACACATACAAAATGAAAAAAGGGGATAAAAACATGGAAAAGGAACCCAAAAAATGTGGGCCATCTACCATAAATATCTCAAAATATACAAGACAAATATCTCATGACTCTTGAGAGGCACCTTGCACATTATCCTGGCCAAGGTCAGACTGTTCAGATAGCAACTTGCCTGGGATGGCAGAAGGAGGTGACCACTGATCTGGAACCACAAGAAAATATGCAGACATTGCTTTTCTAAAACGTTTTTTGTATTGCTTGGGTGAAATCACAGTTGGAGATGCATTTTTTGGCCCGCCCAAGAAGCCTGAAGCTTTCACCCATGTCTCTAGGTGCTTGTCCCATGTGTACTGCCTCATAAAATCAATAATTCCAAGAACCAGTTCATGCTTCTCCTCATCTACCCCCACCAGTAAAGAGTAATCCATGACATCAATAGACTGCAACAATATCGGTAACAGAGATCAAAAAACAACATATGACTACAAGAACCTTTGCTTTAAGAAGGTAGCTACCAAAATAGGATATGACCTTCAGTAACTTACAGTCACTCCTGATTAGTCGGCTAAGGCAAAAGAATGTTTTCAGGCAAGTACTTGAGAATATTTTTTTTAAAGGACTATTCGAGGCTTGTTTGCCTCACCCAACCATGATGCTCTAAATTAAGCATTGAGGCTAAAGGAGAAGATATAACAAGTGTAATGATATAAAGAAGCTCTTGCAAGATGCATGATTCATACCTTATATTACACCTTGTACACTTGAACATTTCAAAACCAATGGATGAGAAGAGATTTCCAGTGTCTCTCTCTCTCTCTCTCTCTTTCTCTCTCTCTCTCTCTCACACACACACACACAAACATGCATACATATGCATGTATGCATTTATACATGTACATGTCTATGTATATGAATACTTATGAATATATGTATGTGCGTGCACGTGGGTGCATGTATCTTCCAATGCATTTTTGTGTACTGCTGCATGTGGATGGTAAAATATATAACACTCACCTTTTATCATATTTGTTTTCAAATGAACATTCTATGACTTCTATATGTACTCATAACGAGAAAAATCCATAAGTCTCCTGCCTGTTAGTCACAAGAGCCTTGATGATGTACCTCACATCACTACCTCTTCAAACAATGCTTAAGATAGATTCATGTGAAAAATGGAGGAAAAATTCAGCACATATCAAATTTCAGATATATGGAAAAAGTCACTAGGAACTTGGGAAAAGAGCATAATTTCTCACTAAACCATCTAAAAAGACCAGTTGCATAGACAAAATAGTTTTTATTGATAATTCAAAGAATTGCAACCATAAAGTTAACCAGTCTTGCCAAAATCCGAGTATAAGTCCACACTCTTCCCCAAAATAATAAATGAATAAATAAACTGTAACTAATTGTAAATTAAAATGTATAATCTAATATAATAAAACAATCATATGGTATGGCAATCAGGAGTCCTACAGGTCTATCAACACCAGAATAATACAGCACAAGTACAAATAGACAAGCTAAAATTGACCTTAGTTGCCAATAAAGTATCAATTGTCATCAAAGAGTATAAAACATGTCCCTCCCCAGAGTATAATTTTCTATAACTTTCTGATTTCTTAAAATCCTCGAGTGTGAGTTTTGTTCCAGCTGTCACAACAGCATTCTTTAATACGCTAAGGAGGCCCATTATATAAACAAGGTAAGTGAATAAAGAGCCTATTCTGCCTTATATAATATAACTGATAAACGTAATAATTAATCTACTTACTGCTAGAAAGGAAGTATCATTCCAAACAGCTCTTTCAAGTAGCCGCTTTGCCTTGTTTCCCATAAATATTGGAGAATTTGGCATTGCCTCAATCAAGTTCTGATCAAGGAGTACTTTGTTGTTACCACTTGAATCTGGATTATACCGTGATCTTGAAGATCCCTTAAGGTCATACAACCTGGTCACATTCCGTCGAAACAAAAGATTCTCCATAACCAGCAAATCCATCCTCGACTCCTTTCCACCCTTCAGGTGCTTAATTGTCACCTACAAACAAAACACCAATGAAGCAAACAATTACCACTCAGGAAGTAGTTAAAAAATTTCAGAGAGCAGTGAAGATACAAGAGCCAATATACAAAAACAGCAAGGCATTGATTCAGATAGAGGTGGGTAAATAGTGTAGGTTACGAGGACATGCTGTTGACAAAAAGTCAAGTTAATCAAAGACCATCTTTTAATTTTCCATAAAATTCTATAATGTTGTTAACATGACAGGACTTGATTCATTTATTACCAAAAAAATGGCCAAAGCTAATATTCATATGCTAAAAGTTGTGAGAGATGTTGGTGTAGATCTTAGAAAACATGCACCCTTGATTTGGCCATGAGAAGAATTTCACATTTCTAAGCATCAGAACCAACTGGCCAACTCATGCATGACACGAGCACCAAGTAAGGTTTTCTTTTTTTACAAAAAACAAAAAAAGGGGCGCGAGTAGGGGGAGGGATGAATAACAATGCTTGTAGAAAGATTGAAAGAGAGAACGCCTTTTTTTCCTTTACAACTTCTATGTACATCTCCATCAAGATGTATATTCATAACAGTTATCGGTCCTGGCCAGTCCGTTTGTTCATACCAATCCTTTTCTTGGGAAAAAAAAAGTCATTGCTGTCTCATAATTACATGTCCAGTACTGAGAGGAAACCCAGGAGGATACTAGGATCAAATCTTTCTAACAATGGCACATAATAAATCAATAACTGACATTGCTTGATTAAAATAACTAAGGAACAAAAAAAATCCTTTATCCTGTAGAGGCAGCACAGTGAAGAAAAAATGGACAATAAAGGCAAAAAAATGAGGCCAACAAAAAGCACTTCCAAGGGAGCAACAAGAAAGCCACGAAGGCAACAAAAATTTAAACAGTCAAAATGCTCTGTAAGCTGTGAACCACAAGCATTCAATCGACAAAAATTAGCCCCAACCTCCACCAGGATTAAAACTAGAGAACTAACTAATAGATATGCATATGTCTGCAGCTGGATTTTCCACGTTGGACACGCCTTTCCTCATCCTGGATTCAAATCTTACCACAAATACGTGGGAATGTCATCACTTACCAATAGAAAGAACAGGTCAAAAAAAAGCCACAAAGTGGAACATTATTCCTAAGATTATACCTCCTATTTTGAATGGTGTTTCTCCAATAAAAAGCAACCAACGCTCTACTCACAATCAACATCAGCAGAACTTTATGAACACTGGCCCCACCATCTAGATAAGCTGAATTATAAAGCTTCTTTGCATGCATATCATTAAATTATTATGCATATATCATTATTAAAAAGATTACTCTGTAGGAAAAATACAGATACTTGCACAAGTTAAAGATCGCATGATGATATCTGCATGGCAGGTGATGGATATACAATGTAATGGAACATTGCCGATGGAAAGACAACAGCAAAATACAACATATATTCCCAATCTGATCAAAGCAGCCAGAAGCAGAAAAATCAAATATCTTAAGTTCACTATTTTTTGGTGCCATTGGCATGCAACAATCTTGAAAGAACTCTCCTAAGTGGCCACTCTAGACATTGAATATCACCCATCAATATCTAAATCATATGCATCTTTACCAAGAAAATAAGTTGACTATGCTTGACTTCCATCACTGCACGCAATTATTTATCTGAGAGTCCTAATATATCCTGAACACTAACAAGTAAGATTTCTGAATATGCAACCATGATCTGAGAAATTCATGCATGCAAATATGCATGGATGAATATATGCATTTTTTTTATTTCCCATGTCAGATCATTCTCCATTCTTCCAAATTCAAATTCTTTTTCCAATGTGGGGGGAACAGAGAAGAATAACAGAAACATAGTTACCACACATGAAATATCTTAATAGAAACTTTTCTCTCATCAGCAGAAGCACGAAAATAGGCTTATGCGTATACTAAAGATAATAGATAGCAAAGTAAACTCAATAAATAAAAGGCTCTCCAAGTAAAGAAATGAAAACAATGAAAAAGCTCAAGAAAATTGATACCTGGTAGATGCCTAGAATCTTTGCCAAGCATGTGGGACTTCCAGTTTTTATTGACTCAGAGAGATATTTAAAATACTCTGGAGCAAACTTGATAAATGATTCTAGCTCTGTTTTTGTTACTTGCTTTATAACAAACCTATCATCCAATGATTTTGCAAAAAAAACATTGCTCTTTCCACCCTGTGCTCCCCATTTCTTACATCGACTGAGAGACCTTACAAAACCAAGCTCAGATGGACAACAAATTCTCCTCAAAGCCTCAAAAGATTTTGCATAATAACAAGTCACCGTATATTTTGCTTTTCCAAGTGGCCCATCATCCCCAAAAGAGACTCTGATGTGCATTGCTTTTGTAGATGCAACTGGATC
Organism: Phoenix roebelenii; assembly: GCA_025769935.1. Taxonomy (NCBI): domain Eukaryota; kingdom Viridiplantae; phylum Streptophyta; class Magnoliopsida; order Arecales; family Arecaceae; genus Phoenix; species Phoenix roebelenii. The sequence goes on along the minus strand of JAOXJJ010001100.1, from coordinate 22,104,565 downwards.
CAAAACTAGGGGGGCCCTGCTTCCAGACAAGGATAAAATGCTTTCATCAACTGACCCGAAACTTTTAAAATTTTCTGAGGAAGCATCATCAAATGAATGAAATGGGTGAAAATTTTCTGAGTCATAGTTTGGCAATGGAAATGAAGTATCCCCGCCATCTCTTGCTTTTTCCCACTCTTCAGACATCTGAAAATGATAATCAGGAGATACAAGTGCATATGAAATGATACTCGTCGGTTCATCATCATAAATCGGGATGACAGTATCATTCACCCCAATGGGAAGAAGCAGCCTCGCTCCGCCCTGACACACCAAATCCCGGAATGAAGAAACATAGAGAGGATTGTACTCACTCAGAGCACCGAACCTTGGGGCACTGCCTGAATTCTTGTTGATATCACGATAAAAATTTACAAATGGCATTTTAATAGAGCTTGATAGGTCCTCTGAACTGTCTCTCCACCTGGCAGGCAAAGCAGAGGCAAATAATTTAGTTGTATCAGCTCGACTTTGTTCTTCAGAATCTTCTAATGCTGACACTGTAGTTTCAGCTTCTACAGAGGCTGATCTATTGGACATGCTTGCATCAGCAAGTGCAGGGCCATTTTCACCTCTCCACTTTGCATCCAAGGTGTCTGACAGATCAGCCATAACTGGGAACTGCCCATCAGAGACGACTCTGCGGACACCAAGCCCAGGTTCCAGAGGGTCCAATTGGTCACCTGCATTTATGCTGGTAGCCAGATTACCATTGCTTCGTTTTCCATTAATATTAGCCTTCTCATGATTTCTTTTCTGCTGACTTACATTAGGCTGGTTAAAATGGTCAAGCCCCTCTTCATGGTCAGTTGGACATGTGCTGCCCATAATAGATTCATCACCTCTGGAATTGGGGGAAGCAGTCTCCAGACGCATGAAGCTTCTTTGCAACCTGGGGGCTGTATTGAAATCCACTAGCTTTTCAGTACAGTTGAGCTTCTCCTTATTTCTAGTCATGAAACCACTAAGCACTTCATGACGACCATTATGTGAACCAGCAGAATATATTAATCTTTGATCCCAAAAATATGACTGAAAAAGTAATTGCCTTCGTAGTTTATTGACCTCAAGAATATCAATTGAGGGTTTTCCCTTCCTTGTCTCTTTTTTCATTATTTTCTGTATAGATTCCTGAAAAGAGTCAAAGTTTCTATCAGAATCTGGCTGCCGACAGTGGTCAATCATTGACAAGATGACAACATCATGAATAAAAGCATGCCACTTCACCTCGAATTCTGCTTTTTCTTTTTGTAGAATTCCTTCAAGTTCTATGATGGCTCTTCTTAACTCTGAAACTTTCATGTTTCCATCAAGAGACCCTGTCTTTGGCTTTCTCTCTGAAATTTGGCACAGAGCATTGAGTACCTCAGTGAAGAGAAGTTCTGCTGCTTCAGCAACCTGCTTCATTCAACTAATATTGTCAGATACAAAACAACAACAAAAAAAGAACGGTTGACAAATTTTTTTTTTTTGGCAACCACTAAAGGGGAGAAAATAACTGTTATCACTAGCAAGAGACCTTGTTTACTTCTTTTTCTACCCACTCCTGATGCTGGTAATTAAAATCAAGTTTTGGAGGTGGCAGGTAAACGGAGTGAAGATTGATTGGCGCATACCGAAAGCAAGCAACCATTCTCCCAAATCTGCTCATGTAAGGAAAATACCATCTGCAATGAGTGACGGCATAATGATGATTGGAGATATGGAAGACAGGATAGAAGAAGGAAATACCCATAAAAGCGGAGGCAATCCCTGTGGAGAGAATGACCACAGCTAGCTACTCTACTCGCAGCAGCATGATTTGAAAAGCTGAGCTCCAAAAATTTACCGAAAGATAAACCCCAGGCAGCATCAGACATCACGACTCTTCGAGTTGCAGGAGGAAGCCCATCAATCCGAGGACAGCGTAAGCACCTGTGCCACATCCATATTTTGCCATCTCGTTCTCCAGGCAAACTAAACTCTGTCAGCTTCCTAACAGATATTGTCAGACTGCCTTGGCGATGAGTATAACAATGAACATGAGCTTCCGATGGCATCTCACAGGAACAACACCGGTAACTCTGAGACAAATAGCAGCTACAATCAGTCACATAAGAGGCAAGTAATTAGTAAAAAGAAAATGTATAGAGATAAACTTTAACCCTTTTTCCCCTTTATTTTTGAATGTTCAGATTACTAAACTTTTTCATCAAAGGGAAGAAAGAAATGCTAACCTGGTCAAATAGATGGTCACGTAAAAATCTTCCCAGAGGCTTGTCAAAGTTGCCATAATATTTGATACGAAATAGATGCGCACGCTCACACACAGTCCCTTTCCATACACAGCGGGAAGAAAGGGAAACCAAAAAGCTCTGATGATCAGAAGGAGAAGGGAGGAATTCCTCCATTGGAAATATATGCTCGTCCCTTAGGCTATTATCTTGGTATGAAGTTCCTAGATCAGACAAACCTGGTTGCATTTTTATCATCTTTTCGGCATCCATTTGGGTATTCTCAGCCACTACGCCACCTCTTTCTAAGGTCTCCAAACTGTTGTGACAGCTAGAAGGATTGGTAGAATCTCGAGTAAGAGGCTGGTCATCAGTTCTGACGGTTTCTTTATCAACACATTCCATGAAACCCACTTTGTTCCTCACTGATTTAGCACAGGAGGAAGAGTAGCCAGGACAAGCATTCAGCTGCATTTCAGTGGGGAAAGCATCCATACTATGTGGTTTGAAAGCGTGTTCAATAAAGTTACTACTTTCAACATGAAAGTCATTCACATCAATGGATGGAGGATAGGTAGAGGCAGACTTCACAGTTTGGGAATTAAGATTTTCATATGAGTATGGTGACACCACTGCTTCCACTTTTCCAAAGTTGCCGCATGTTAAGTTAGAATCGGACGTATTGGTTCTTTGCACATCACTACCAGATTGGAGCTTTCCAGCGGAAGGGATAGTGAAACCAGGTATTGTAGATATGGACCTGTCAGCACTAGATGGTTTATCTGGCAGTGCAACAGTTATTGGAGACTTCAAGGGAAGCTCTGGAAGAGAGGCACCTTCATCTGCAAGAAAAGATGTTTCCAAGGCCAAGTGATAGGCTGCAAATACTCCATACTGGACAACATGTTTAACTTTCTTCAACTCATCACCATGAGCACCCTTAAGCAAAATCTACAAGAAAGAATATGGGAAACAATCAGATGGATGAAATTTTACTGTATCTACATCCAAGCAAATTTATACAGTACGTTTTATCTGGTCTATCCTTAAAGCATCATAAAAAATAAGTTATGAATGACATATGCTCCTACTCACCATAAGTTACAGAAAGCTCGACATATTAGTGCACTCAAAAAGTCAGATAATTTGAGTACCAATTATAATTTGGGGTGCACGTATATATTGTAAAAAAAAAAAAAAAAAAACAGCATCACAATGCAACTTCTATATAATTTTCACCCTTTTTCAGTTTAGTTTTTATTTGAAGCTAGCCGTAAAACTGAAACCAGAACTCAAACTTCTTCATCCCAGTTTAGGACCACCGCAGCTGAATTAACATTCATGAATGATATAAACGCGAAGACAAGAAATAGCAAGAATAGCATCACAAAGTTTCAGGCTTTTAAACTAAAGATAGGACCAACATGTCTAATACAAGTCTGTTAGGATAAATGTGAGAGTTTCTTTCAAGCAGTGGAGCACAACCTTAATGCAACATCTATCAGATTCACAATTGAATGTATTTTCTCAAGAAAAGAGTATGGATAGTCCATATATTCCAAAAAAAATTGTCGCTCGGCAATTACTCTAAATCTATTAGCCACCCAACTAGGACAGACATAACTGAGAAAGGCATAAAGCAAGATTTATGTGTCATAGAAGAAATGCTAAATACAATAATTATGAGGACCCATGCAGATGTGTATTTAATCCCACATATGTTGTTCGTTTGGTGACCTTAGAGGGCCAAGAAACCTAAACAACACCTTCTGACTAGTCATTTTGGGTAAGGTCCTAAGTCATTACAAATGGTATCAAAGCAAGCCCAACACATGGCTCATGAGGACTAGGAAATACGGTAGCACGAGCCCTCTTGGAATTGATCACAGACCATTTGTAGTATTTGTGATTGAATTTGATTAGATTTGGACCTTTAGCCTCACGAGAATACTAGAGCTTAAGCAAGAAAAGTATGTGGGGGCTCATGCAGGTATTTGTTTAATCCCATATCAGGCCAAAGAATCCAAAAAAATACCTTACAACTAGCCCTTTTGGATGAGGTCCTGAGATATTACTATGACAAATAGTAACTACACATTAAGCAAATCCCAACAAAATAAAATAACTGACTTATTTACCTGTTTCATTACAAGTGATTAAGGGAAAAAATTAAAAACATTAGTTGTTGTAGACATGCAAGTGCTTACGAAATTTATTGGAATTTAAAACCACTTATGACATCACAAACAAATCCCATTATTTTTGAATGATCAAATAAATGAGGATATAATTGTTAAGTATGAGGATCTAAAGTTTGGAACTCACGGTACAACCCAAGGGCTTTGGGCATCCTTCGAAAAACATTAAAGTCTTTAGTGCTTTCCTCCCACCCTGACCAGCACTTCCATGCTCTTCAAAATATTTCTCCACATGGAACAAGTCACAATGTCCTAGCTTGGGAGAAGATAGATGATCAATTGAAGGGACAATCTGAGCACCAGTACAGCGAGCTATACGCTCTAAAAGTGGCCTTTTAATATTCAAAACAAGTGAAATATTTTTGGCAAGCAGATAATCTTGGGCAAAACGAGACACTGATTTCTCTACCAAAAGGACATTGGGATGGTGAGCATCTATCTTTGCAACCGCCATCTTCAAGTGATCCATTTCCTGAACAAAAAAACGAGAATATCTAAGAAAATGCAAAGATGCATGTCCTTTCTTCTCTCCCTCAAGACCAATAAAAATACAAATACAGAAAAGAAAGAAATAAAAGGAAAGTAAAGGAAAGGAGTAAGCTGAAATAAACCTGCTGCAACAATGTATCAAAACTTGACAGCAGATTTGTTACTCGCTGATATTCAAGAGCTCCTCCAAGGATTAAGAAACGGGGCTTTTCTATTTTTGATGCCATACGACGATGAGCCACATTCTTCTTACAAACAATTCCTTTCACTGCCATGCTAGAAAATCAAGTAATAGTAGTGTCATGAGCAATTTATCACTTCACAACTAAGCAACAATAACATGAATTTAATCATGGAATGTGCACGAATAAGACATCAACCTATATTATTACAAGTCTATGTGGTCATGTCACAAAATAAGAACTAGAGATGAACCTTACATTTGCTTCCAGAATCAATAAGTTACATTAAACAGTAGCTTATCCAGCCAGATAAACACAATAAGGTTCCACTCATGGTATGCTGTACTGGTCGGTACCAGACGTACCGTACCCGTACCGATGGATACCGGTATCGGTATGCCAGTGTCGGTACGCCTAGCGTACAGCATACCGTACCGTACCGACACTCGGTATGCCTATGCTAGTGCGGCACCGGTACGGGGTTCGGTACCGGTACGGCGAACCTTGGTCCCACTCAATGACATAGATCAGAGTTCACCTAGTAAAATTCTATAACTGCAACCATCATCAATGAGGAAGTTACCTGTCACTGCGGCGGCCACTAGCTAGGCATTTAACTTTCACATATCCACCAGGATCCATTCCTCCTCCCTTGCTAGTGTCTGGCTTAAGAAGAGTTGCTGCTTCCCATGACAAAGATGTAATTATCTCCAACCAGCTCTCCTTGCCATATTCTTCACCCATGGGTAGATTTTCGACATGAAGAAGTTGAGCTACCAAAGCCCTAAAATGTCCATCAAGAATACTTTTCATGGCCTTCCTATGCTCCTCACTTGATCGGACTCTACTTCTGTAGTCACCACTTCCAAAACTGGTTGATGAGCGTAGATATCCCCACTCTCCTGTAGCATCCTCCTCATCATCATCATCAAATAGCGTGGCTTCTCTATCATCTTCTGCATCTTCAGGGTCAGGAGGGAACCAAAGTAGTCCATTATTCTCAAAGTCCACAGGCTCCGCATCTACACCTTTCATGCCATATATGGAGGATGAAGCATTACATTCATCACTATTATCAAGGCTTTGTTCTTCCATCTTATCAACACCTAAAGCAGATTGAAGTTCTGTATTATCACAAACTGAAGAGCAATTATCTTTAGCATCAATAGTTTCTTCTGCAGGATGGACATTATTAGACCCATAACCCTGGTCAACTTCATCAAACTCAACTGGACCATAATAGTCATCAGAGTTCTGCAAACGTCGTGGTTCTGAATCAGAGCGGCATGCACCATACTCATCATCATCATCATCACTCCTGTAACCGAAGACCAATGAAGCATAAAAAATGCGAAAATCTAGACAGCATAAACAGACGGACAGCCTAAAATCATATTTGGCCCAGAAATTTGTTCACGATGGTTTCACACAAAAAAGAGATTACATTACAAGGTTTCTTCCATCAACTCCTAAGAGGAAAATCTGGAAAGGAATACCATAGTAACATAATTTTACATAAGATGAGGTCTATATCAGCAACTTTTTCAGAAGAAGAATCTGAATGCAAGAACGAAAACTATACAGAAACTGGGAATATACCTGCAGAAATAAAAAGCAAAGGTCCTGACAGGAAGGACTGATAGCATTGTGTTTTTTAGAAAACTGAACTGCTAAATTTTCTAATAAGTAAACAACATCATTGCATTAAGTGTTCTAGGATATTATATTCAAGCACTTGTAGGAAGAGGTGATGAATTACCAGGTAGAAGGTACCATATTAATGTTAAAAGTCAAAGTAAACAATTTCTTGTAAGCATAGGCCATTAAACATTTATCGACTGAAAAATTTGGAAGCAGACCTATGTCATATTTAATTTCAGAGTTCTGTAATGTTGAAGGTTCAACAGGCAAATGATGGTGTCCATCACTAGTTCACTGGAATGGAAAAAAAGGGACAAGATCTAGAAAACCATTGTCAGTGCCCATCACATATAATTATAAGATGACGAAAAAATTAGCAAGATTACATGGAATACAATACAAAAGTCCAAAGAACATGTTAATACTTGCAAAAGGTAAATGACTCCTAGTTGTCATAATCTTATGTAAACCTTCATCTCTGAGAAAAATAATGTGAAGCTTTTTAATCAGTGGAGCGGGCAACGTAAGGATGGAGCAACTCTAGTTGTTGGTTTACAATTCCAATTTTTTCAGAATGAGAATACCATATTGCACTTCGAATTAAATTCATCACATCCAGATATCTTGGATGTGGATTTAAAAAAAAAAAAAACTCTCAAACCCCCACTACTTCTTTCTTCTTCCACCTCCCCAGCCAAATAAAAATACCTTCCATTATACTTCCTAACAATGCACAGATAACCTATTGATATGATAACTAGCATCCTTATGCCCTTGACATGAATGTGTGCGTGCATGTGTGCGTGCATGTGTGTTTGAGACAAGGGGGCAAAGATGATACATCCATCAATCCATACATACATACAAACAAATGAAAACACATACATACTATGAACACAAATAGATGTATCTTAAAACACTATAAGAAATGGAACCACAAGCATGCAGATGGATCATCAAAACAACATGGTTGCCTTAAAATGCATAATTAGCACACTGTAAAATTGTTAACTAAATCAATTGAAGGGAACAGAAAATTCATTCAGTCACATGACTATTAGAAAACATACCTGTTCAAGCAAAAGCCAAAATGATTACAAGAAGTATCTTGTCCATCCACCATTGAGTCCATGTTCCTTTTTGGCGTCAACATATCTTGCTTATCCAGATAAGGTTCCATTTGAGCAGACTGACTGAGACTAGGACCAGAACCATATGGTCCTTGCTGATAAAGTCCAGTAGAATATGACACAGAACCCACAGTCATAGAACTGCTGTTATTAGTGCCACTGGACTTGGTACTGGCCAAACTTGTGGTTGAAAGGGAAGGACTGAGGACTGGACTGGATGGATGAACTCCATTCCCGGCTGCCACTACCTGTGTTTCCCATTGCTTGAAGCAATAGTTGCAAACTCGAATCCGCTCCCCATCCTCCCGGGCATTCTTTGGTTCATCAGATGTCAGTGGAACGGCATTTGAAGTACACTTTGCACAGAAGACCCGCCCACATAGACGACAATGGTGCCTACGGTTGAAGATAGTGAACTGTGAATCACACTCATAACATACTCTACAGCTATGATCGGGCATCCAAAAGTCCCTCGACACATTAGCTGGTTCAGTCCTTCGAGGAATCCAGGATTTCACTGTATGGAAGAGATCGGAGAACCTTTTATCAGGGGTTCCCATCTACGGGCTCTTTCAAGCCCATTCATCCTGACTTACTCATCTGCAGTTCGACAACTCGCCAATTCGCATACTTCCTTCCAGTATCTAAATAATCTAAGAAAACCAAGAATTCCAGTGTGATTTTTCATCTGCAAGATCAAAATAACATATTAAAAATCCGAAGTTTTAGAAAGCTCATGCATTCTTGGGACTCGAGAGTAAAAAACACTAAATTCACCTGCTAAATCACTCCACGGTGATGCAAATGATTTTCCTTGAATTCCAGATCCATCACTGACCTACCACTTCCTACTCCACAGCCAATTAAAACTTCGGTAAGAATCCACCAGAGTCTTATAGTCGGACAACACGACAGTGAAAAATAATCCAAGGACGATTCTCCTTCAAATCCATAAAGATATTCGTAACAAGCAGCAAAACCTCCGGAATCCGATCCCGGAATTCAATAAGAAGCTAAACTGAAATCCTCGTCCAAAATAGGCCCAAAATCCAACACAGAATGCAAGAGAGAAGCCCCAGATTCAAATTAGGGCAATCAACACATCGAAAAGCACAACATCGACGAACCCAATAATGTTCGGTACGAAGGAGCGAAAAAACATCAACTACTTCGGGTCCGACCCCAGAAATCAATCCAAGCGGCGATTTAGGAGCTCGCACAACAGCGTCAAAATGATATAAATAGAAAGAAGGAGATCAACCGGCACCTGTGAACCCCTAATCTCCGGAAACATCCTGGCGAATCTGGTGAACCCCCCAACCGAAAGTCACGGGCACCGAAATAATAACGCGGGGGAAAATCAACACGAAAGAAAAGAAAAGAAAAAAATCCCAGCTTTGCTTCTCTCTCTTCCACGCCTCTGCTTCCTGCGGCCGAGAGAACGCGAGCCTGATTGGTTTTTTTTTTTTTGTCAGTGTCTTGCCAAAAGAAAATTACATTTTTGACATTGCTTGTATGTAGATATGAAAATATAAGGACTGGATTCGGAGCGTATCTTTCGCGCAAAAGAATGTTTTTCCTTATTTTTCACGACGTCAACCGTCGGATCGTTTAATATCTACTTTCAGATCTGTAAAGATAGATGGAAGATAAGATTGACGTTCCCTAAAAAAAAACAAAATCAATCGTTCTTCCACGCGCGAACGATCCAACCCAAACCTCTGAAGGGTAGGCTAAGTTTGCGATCACTTTAGTGGGCCCAGAGACCACACATTGTACGTGAATGGGCGTTATCATGGGCCCGTGCATTTGGACCAACGCGACAAATGTAAGTCATCCACCGTCAGGAAAATTAAATACTATTATATGCTATATTTTTAAGAATCAAGAGAACAGCTGGATTCCAAGAAGCAACAAGCCACTCCTCAAATATTATCCCACTAGCGTATACAAAAAAATCAGGTACCGAATAAATATATAAGTGCAAAATTATTTTTTTTTCCATGAATAAAAACATCGGTCTATATCAATTTTTTTTTCTAAATCAAAATATCATATAGTATAAAAAATTAAAAAAATAATATTTCCAAGTGCACTATACAACTTATTTTCTCCAACCTAAAAAATATCTCCAATTGATTGGCCCGTACGATGCCATGCAGCTTTTATTTATATATATCTGGCTTGCCGACTAAAGGCGGCGGCATTCATACTTTCTTCCTATACTTTAAGAAAAGATTAGAAAAGGAATACGATAATAACGCCATTTGGCTCGGTAAGCATCTTTCATGTTCAAGTGATGCGACATTGGCTATAACCTTTTACACGACAAAATTTCTAATTTGTCTTCCCTCATCAACGCAAGTTGGACTGGATAATCTGATAAGTGCTGGTAGCTTTCACACGTCAGCTTTATTTTTTAGTGCCTACGAACTTTTGCTGGTTGATTTTTCCCTAAAGAATTGATAATCTAGTTACCTTTTATTTTTTTTAAAGGAAGAATGATGACTTATTCTAATATTTCTAAATATATCAGAAATATTCACCAAACAAGGAATTTCAAGTTTCGTTTTTGAGTAGTATATTCTAATATTTGAGTAGCGCTATAAATGAGTCAGGTTAATCCATAATCAAAATCAGTCCCTGAAAAAATCTAGGCCAACTTATTCTTTAAGAATTGTGGGGCAGGTTAGGATCAGAAGTTAGATCTGTTTTAAATAATCTATTTGGTCTAAATATTTTATCTTTCAATATGACCTAACCTGATTGGGCTCATCAATTATACAAGCTCTATCCAATTTGACACAGAAATATATCAGTCTGACTAGAATTGTATGAGATAAAACCCTTCTTTATTTGGCATTTCTTTCTTGACTTTTAATAAGCCTCATCCATCTCTCACCTCCTTTTTTTTCTTATGTATTATTAAGCATTCACTACTTGTGTAATGATTTCTTATTGAGAATGGTCTCCAGTTCGTCAAAATTGTAGTTTGTAAGTTTGCATGTTCAATATGTTTTTTGTTTTGGATTTTTTTAAAAATTTCATGTTTGAAAAAAAAATCATGTTTTAAGTAGACATTAATTAGATTTTATTTAAATTTTTTAATATTTTGTATTTATATAGTTATGATAATTATATTTTTAACTATAAAAATTTGCTAAATGCCTGACTTGAACAATTAATCAAAGCTAATCCGATCCCAACCTGAACTCAAATATTTTGAATTGGGTTTGGATCATGTGCGGCCCTGACCTAACTTAAACTGGTCTTTTGGTCTAACATTTCTTTCTTAGGCCTAACCTAATTGGGCCTAGGTTCAAAATCAATAACCAAAATGTAGCCCAAGTCTCAAACACTTCTAATTTTTTTATTTTTTTTTATTAAAACGGATGATTCATACAGTTTTAGTATGAATATATTCAAAAAAAATAGAAAAACAACAACTTTCGGAGAGCTAGGCAGTTCTCTTTTTTCGATCTATAGGGTATCTCCAGAATGATTGGCCACATACAAACACATCTAGTTCACCAACATGTTAGCTGCCCTACATTTGAATAAGGGAAACTAAAATTCAGACGAACGCCCTTTCTCTCTCTATATATAAAAAAAAAAGCAAGAAGAAATGAGAAGAAGTGGGAAGATTGCCTTCTAAATATTACGGGCACAATCGTTTTAATCAAAATTCCAACGTAGCTTCTAGCGTGGCTTTGTTTGTTTTTGTCCTCCGAATCTAAAGCTGGAACAACCTGGAACTTGAGGATTGGTGGGGGTCCCAGGTCGCTTAGATCTGTCCCTTCGTTTGTCCGTCAGCTGAGACTAGTGTGGACCAATTAATCATTGAATAATTTATAATATTGTCTAAGGACTGATTACCTGAGATTGTTCCTTGTTAGATTTTTCTTTTTTTCAGCATAGCTAGCCTTGGATTGTTATGACCCCAACAATCAAAGGGTCTCTATTTATTTATAACGACAACCTTGTATAAGGTCAGGAAGCTTCGCTCTTAGGCTTCAAGAGATGAACTAAAGACAGATTGAAATGATTTTAAAAATAGCCATATTAGGCCAATAATTCATTTCCATGCAATCATTAGAAATTGAAAGTTGACATGTCTTGCATTAATTAACAGTAGGAAAGGTCCTTTTAGGCATATAAATGTTGTAATCACTTATATATGCAGAGATAGGCTCATTGGACGTGAGAAATTAGTTTTGATTGCACCAGCAAGTTTAAGCCTTGAGATTTGGCAGGAATTTATGTTTGCCATTGTTTGAAGATCTATGTTGCACCCTCAAGTAATCTTAGGTGGTAATTAAGAAAAAATAGATGTTTTTGTCACCCTCTAGCACATCTATGGTCAGGTGAAGCAATAATTGCCCAAGGCAAATGATATTCTATGGAAATATTAGGATATGGTATGTAATCAGGAAAATGACTGATAATACTCTCTCCCCCATACATGTGGATCACGACAATCTAAGGATTGAGTTACCTAGCAACAATACTTCGACATGAAGACCTAATAATTGAGGCAAGTATAGTGATTTAGTCTTATTCTTGATTTAAAGTGAGGCAGGATCCCACTGGCCTCTAGGTTCTTTCTCCTACCCCGCTCGACCCAAAAGCTTAAGCTAGTAGTTGAATCGGCCTGTGAGTATATAAGATCAACAAAAGTTTCTAATTTATATGATGTAGGACTATTTCTTAACACCCTCTCTCATGTAGAAAACTCGAGGGGTGGAACTCGAAGAAAGATGATATATGGATTGGCAAGTGGGAGTGTGGAGGCATCAGTAGGTAAGAAAGATAGCAAGCCTCAATATCAAGTTAAAGTCCAATCCAAAAGCTTAAGCTATTAAGCAGATAAATCCATGAGTATATGTAGCTAGCTAGAGCCTCTAACCTATCAGTTGTAGGACTGTTCCTCAACAATACTATCTTAATTTCTCATCTTCCAAGCAACTGAACTCCTCAATGAATCTCTTCCCTGGCCATAAACCTGCACAACCTGATGCAACCTAGGCATTGGTTCTAAAATCTACACGACCAACTTCCAAAGGCGGATTCCACCGCCACCACCGCCACATTTATTGGCCTCCATGTCTCTAAGATTTGAACATTGTTGACCTCAAGTTCAGCTGTGCTACTTGTATGCCATTAATCTGAAATAACATTAAGATATGAGAAAGATAGCATTAGAACATTGGAGCTTTCAATTAGAAAGATGAACATAAAAACTAGCTACATAGCAAGTAATCTCTCTTTACTCTATGAAACCATCAAGTATTAATAATCAATTAGATATGTATTGTAGCAAGAAAATCTGATGCTTCAACAAGTAGGAGCTATTGATAGAAACATGGCGTAGACGGTCATGTATGAAAAGTTAAGACATTCAAACATAGAGGCAACCAAGAAAATTATAGAAGCAAATGAATTCAATAATAATGGATTAAAGTTTTCGCAAACAACAATGGAGATCCAAAGGATTGAAGTCGAGCTCTTATTCAGATTTCCTGTCCTTAAAAATAAAATAAAAAATACTTTAAAATACTTTAAAACTAAACATGAATAATTAAATATTTTCAATAATCCATCACATATCTATTATCATATTGAGTTCAAAAATCAATGCCCATTGTCAATTAAGTCTATAAATACATTAAACATAAACCAAACAATACCAAAAAAATAATAATAATAAAGAATCACCCCGGACCGGGCTCGGGTCAGGCTCTAATCACCAAGCCTCCGGGTCCAAGACAATTTATTTAATTTGTCTAATTCCATGCCCAGCCCAACCTATCGTCAGGGCCAAGAACTCGACCCAAGCCTGCCAATTGAGCAGGTTGGGCGGCCCGTTTGGCCCTTGAACTTGTCTAGTTTGAACAACTTCAAAAGTTTGAACAACTATATGTTTCTTGTTATAAATTTTGTTCAGCTTCACAATATGTAGCTATAAACCATTTTACATCCAGCCAAGTTGACAAGAACCATTTGATCAGGAATCTAAGGAGCACATTTTTACACGTCATGCCAATCCATCTGACATGAGCGTCAAAAAAAGTGTTTCCAATCGAACGTACGTAGACTCAAAATGGGGGAAGTTTGGAACTAGTAGTTCATTCAACCATATGAAAACCATACCATGCTTCATCTACTATGAGGATAGAGACATTCAATTCTTAGAAAAAAAATGAAACCTACAGGTAATCGATAGGTGTGTGTGTGTGTGTGTGTATTAAAAACCAAATTTTAAATTTTAATTTCAAAATATTTTTTAAATAATGGCTATTATAATAATAATATAACAGAAAATAATGGGTAAAAGAACAAAATTATCTTTTTTATTTTTATTAAATAAAATAATATATTTTTGGATCACAATTAAAGTCATTTTTGGAAGGAATTTTGCGAGGAAAAAATGTAATTTGAAATAAATAATTTCATCAGAAAGAAAGCATAAATGAAAATAATGATCATTTTCTTGTGTTATAAGGGCCGGTTAAAATAGAAACCGATGGATATAATGAAAAATAACATTTATTTAATTTTTTCATGTTATTCACCTCAATAACGCAATGGAGGGTGGACAAAACTATTATAACAATAATTCTAATGAAATTACATTATTATTTAAAATTATCTTTCAAATTGAATTGAATGTTTTATCCCAAACTTTTAGTTTGTTTGTATTATTGAGCAGAAGAAAAGCAATTGAAAGGATTAAAATCTTTTGCCAATAAACTCCAATAGCATTGGAATTGCCAAGAACTAGCACTTGTTCATTTTTTTTTTTTGGCATTTTTTTTTCAAGAAGAGCATCGTCTAAGTCAGTTGTTGCATTATCTTTGAGACTCTTACCCTGTAGTTTGTAGAGGATAGGAACTTTTTATTAAAAATATAAATCAGAAAAAAAGATAGAAAAGTAGGAGATTTTTTAATGAGTCCATTAACTAGCTATTAGCATCCAACAAAAAACAAAACTTGCATTGTTACCCTTCAAAAATACAAGGCTTCTGAAATAGGTTTGAAATCACCATCACATTGTATCCAAACTCCTTGGCTTCCTTTAACCAACCACACTGTATCCAAACTATCTTTCCTGCACTCACTTGGGACAAAGGGAAAAAGACATAATATACAGGGAGAACATACATATATATAGTACCATGGAGATCAGCATCACCCTGTCAACGTAGAGCAGAAGCTTCCCTTTCCAGTTGCTTCTATTGAAATTCCTGTTTGACAATGGCAAACCAAGTTATTTGATGTAGGTAGCCGACAGTACAGTTAAGTAGAAAAGCCAACTGCTTTGCCATAACCTGTCTCTCACCTCATGTAACTAACATACTGTTATAATAGTTGATGGATAGGCACACAAATCCTCAAAGAAATACAGAAGAAAATCCAACACTAAATCCAATTTTTTTAAAGAATTGCAAAGTAATATCGTATTGTCAGTGCACAATACATATAAAATACTCTGTTGAATTAAACCGACAATGAGAACTTGATGTATTTTTGACTAATTGCACTTGCGAGACATCTGATGAAGAACATGTGCAGCTAACTCAAGGAGTGAAAGTTTTCATATTTGAGTACCCTTTTCTTCTTACCTTTTTTTTCTAGAGAATTTCTGTAGAGTATGATTATTGCTGCATGTTTGCAGGTCCACCATTTGATTTAAAAAGTATTGATTTCCAACTTTCTCGCTAATTTTACTTTCTAGGACCTTGCTTCGATTTAACCTAATTGGATGGGTACAGTTGCAAGTGTCCTTGTCCGATCCAACCCTAAAGCTTGAGCAACAGATGCTGAAATCCAGACCTTGTGTATTGGCATTGGCTAAAATCTGAATTGAATAACGTTTCAACCTTCCAAATTAGATCCTGGTTGATTCTACCAAATTTAGAATGGTTGGTGGCGAAGGGACCACACCAAACCCTATTCTATTTGGGCAGTACTGAAGGGATCCTACCAAACCCTATCCAATTCAGCGATGTGTAGTAAGAGTACCAGATGAGTAAAAATTTAAGCACTTTAAGTGGTAATTAATTTTCTACATTCTTCTCTCCCAAAGAAATTTCTAGAACTTCTTACTTTATGTACAGTTAGTGGGCTTTTAGCAAGATACTCTCCTAACTAAGCATTCAAATATTTTTCAGGGTAAAACCTTAGCATTTAAGTTTAATAACTGTTCTATACAATATTTGCATGCAAGATTTGTCTAGGAATCAGAATGTAACTTGGCAGCTGATGTGCCTGGGTATGTTTTGATCAGCTTCCATTCTGCTAATATTTGTGTACGTAATTCTATATCAGTTTTTTCATAATGTTACTTGTTATCTCTTGAAGGTTCCGTTTTGTTGCAGATTATGGGCAACTTGGTTGTTTCAAAACCAATGTGGAGGTACTTTATATCTGAGGGAAAAACTAGACAAGCATATTCTTTACTGCTGTGCAAAGAGACTAGATGGAGAGATAGTAAAGCAAATAAAAGCAAAGAATACATTGTTTTACATTGTTCAGCCCATTGTTTACATCTATGAGAGGAGATGACTATTAATTAGAAAGCTTCACCAATAATGGAGAAAATACAAGGAGGAGAAGAGAAAAATCCTAATGCAAAAGCCCTGAAATCTCACGAGCACTCAAAAACCCTAAAATATAAACGGTGTAATCCCCAGAACCCTAGGATAGGTGAATTCTATCTTCGCATGGACATCTTAAAAACCTGAAAACTCGAGTAGAGAGGCCCTTTTAGCAATCTTTCCTCTAAATACAAAGCACCATAACATCTACGGACCATCAGATCGTTTGGTTCCTTCTCTTTTGCTTCTTTTTTTTGTTGATATGTAAGGTTATCACAAGCATGACTACCTAGAAGCTATACCGGCATATACTCTTATCTTTTCTTGCATATATTTGCTGGCCATACCTGGTTATGCCAGTTGCGTATGTATTTTCGACGTATGCATGGATAAATCATGGCAGCTTTAGAGACCAAGAATCAGAATATGAGGACTGTAATCAGGGTATGATATTATTGCTATGTAGAATTTATTAATAGCCTTCCAGGAAAAGGGCGTGGTACCATTACTCTGATTGGAGAATTTGTTATTTCTTTTGAGTGAAAGTTGACATATTGTCTCAATGGTTTCTTTTACTCTTTCTTCCTGTTATGATGCAAGACAGCAGCTAGTCAGCTTCGTTGGCTATATATGCTGAAATATCCTTATCCATCCGACTTGTGAGTTGATACATCAAGTAACAAATGGGAAAAGAACAAAAGCATGTATATCCCGATCTATTTTGCCCTCAGAAACGATTTCTGCGATGCTTTCTTCATTGACCGAATATGGCCTTCTCTATCAAAATTCATTTTCACTGGAAGCTACACTTAGAATTGCATGGAAAACTCGAGTTTACATTTCATATTTCTGGATCGAACCTCGCTAGTAATAGATGTCTTGATTTAAAACCATGCAAGACTTTCCTATAGGTCTATCATAAGTTCAAACCTCTCCTAGGCTGGCATGCATGCAAATTAGTTTTAGCAGATCAAGCTTCATTAGCCATCAAGGATTTTTTGAAATCACTCCTTTCTCTCATTTTTCACTCATCGTTTTATTGACAGGTACGTATGTATAATGGTACAACCTTTGAGAATAAGATAAATAAATACATGTTGAATCCCATTTTAATTAAACCTTGATTCCGTTTAATTAGAACCCACATTTGACAAGTGTCCCTTGAATTTCGTAAATCCTGATAATCACAAGGGCATTGAGGTATTTTCACAGATGGATTTCAAAATAAATCATATCTATATTATTTCATCATACGGAACGCATAACGAATCGATGTTATTTAAACATCGGAGAGATTTTTTGCTGGCCAATGTGGGACTAAAGTCCTATCTCGGGATGAATAGTTTTTGCCCATATTACTTAAAGCAATGAAATGTTTTCAATTGGGCAATGTGGAACTAAAAAGCTTCACCATTTTTCCCCTTCTTCCACTCCTGTTCAAGAAAGAAGAAGGGAGAGGAGGCAGCCATGGCCGCTGCCTCCCCGGCTGCCGCTGCGACCCGCCCCCGGCGAGCCTGCAGTGGCTGCGACCCGCCCCCGGCGAGCCTGCAGCGGCTGCGACGAACCGCCGTGGCCACCATGGCCGAGGCGGGTGGAGGGGAAAAAGGAAGAAGGGCGGCGGAAGCCTGCCGTACCCTGCTCCCATGGGTGGCCGGAAAGGCCACCGATGACGAGCGAGCCGGCTAGCGGCCGCGCCACCGTGCAAAGGGGAAGTGTTCTTCCCGTCGGCATAATAAAAAAAATGGGGAAAAGGGGACTTGGCTGTCATGGCCTGCGGCCCGCCGCTGCCAGCGGCGCCAGCCGCGCCTCCCACGGCGCCCGCAACAAGCCCTGCGGCCGACGCCCCTGC
>JAOXJJ010001100.1:22063457-22086127 GCA_025769935.1 Phoenix roebelenii | reverse complement strand
CGTATTATTATTCTCAAAATAGTCAAACATAAAGTTTGCCCGACTTGATATCAGAATAAAAGGAATACGCGTATAAATATTATAAAATTCAAGTGCTAAGGATATTTCACTTGTCAATATGATTCAAGTGAGAGAATGTTGGGATCCCGTCAAGTTGTGGCCCACATTGACAAATGGCATCAATATGGTCCAAGTGGGAGAATGTTGGATCCTGTTTAATTAGAACCCACATTTGACAAGTGTCCTTTGAATTTCGTAAACCCTGATAATCACAAGGGCATTGAGGTATTTTCACAGCAGTGAAGGGTTATCTTGATGGGAGGTGACTCTTCACGGGTATAACCACCTGCAGCGTTTGGTCCCTGAAGAGGGCTATAAATAGCCTGTTAGACCCCTTCTCTAAAGCATGCATTAAGAGCTCTCTCTCCAGAAGATCTCTCACTAATCTCTGTCCAGATCAGGGCATTCTCGGTTAATCGGGGCTGCGCACGCATTCCAAAGTTCAATCCAAGATGGATATAGCGACTCAATGTATGATTTATAATTTATTAAAGTTAATCATTCCATCAATACTGGCCTCCTAAAGAAATCGATCAGGTTTTGTCATACAAAATAGAGAGGTGAAAACCTCCTTAATTTAAAATTGTTCAAATATTATCTTTTCTCCTGATGAACAAATTATCTCATTTCTGCAAGAAAAGATGATAGCCAGCTGCTGGAAATCGACTTGGTCCCCAAATCTCCAAAGATTCCATATGATAGCTTTCTTTTATGCATTTATCCTTCTTGTGGATAGCTAAAGCAACAAGCAACGTGGTCCTCTCATGTCTGTATCATATGATCAATTCAAATTTGCATAAAGAATGCCCTTAGTTTGAGGGACTTATCAATTCACTTGAATTACTCTTGCCCCACCTCATTCAAAGGATTTTTTTTTTGGTTAAAACAGCATTCATATAGTTCTTACCTGAGTAAAACCTGCCAAGTCAAAGGATTCAGCAAAATATGTCAAACTACGTACGCATCATGAACTCCTTCATTCAAAAGGAAATGTTTGTCAGTTTAAAAACAGAACTAACAACGCCTAGGTATGCTTCTCCTTTTTGGGTACCCCTACCCCCTGGTTTTCTTAAGATGAATTTTGATGGCGGTATGGCGATGGATAGAGCTTCAGGAGGAGTTGGCTTTGTCATTAGGGACTAGTATGGCAGATTGATTGTAGCTGGTGGTCGGAGCACTCCAGGTTTGACTATCATTGGGGCGGAGCTACGAGCTGTTTGGGAGGGTATCCGGTATGCGAGATGTGTGCTAGGTGTCGATAGATTGTGCATTGAGGGTGACTCTGCCACGATGATTGACTGGATACGGGGAGTGGATAGATATGGTGATGGCCACCCATTGATTCGAGATACCTGCAGACTAGTTCAGGAGATGCTAGCTGTCCAGATTGGCCATGTGTATCGTGAGGTGAACAGAGCTGCGGACTGGGTCGCCTCATATGTGGCTTGTCACACTGGGGACGTCATTTGGACGAGTCTAGCTGGTGTTCCTCATTTGTTTCTCCGTTTACTTTCTTTTGATTTGGCAGGATGTACTTCTTTTTGATTTAGTGGAAATGAATTGCCGCTTTAACCAAAAGAAGAAGAAGAAGAAGAAGAAGAACTAACATTTATTGCTATAGCGACATGATTCAATCTACACTTACAGATAAAACCAAACAAGCCTTAATTTGTCTGAATTACCATAATATATCTTAGGGCCCATCCCCAAACCTGATGCAAAACAGTGATAACTGATGCACGTATATATCATGCCTGCAGAAAGTATACGTATATGTTTCACAGTCCGGCAGTGTAGCTGACGCCGGTCCCGGGCAACCATGAGTCACCAAAGATGAATCCAGCAACAGTAAATTTGGATGCTTCAGCGGCGGAGAGCGACGAGTGAACGCCGGGCCAACGGACCCGGCCGGACGTCGAGGCCCCTGGGCCCGTGTTGGCATACTCACCATAGTACAGAGTGGACAGTGCAAAGCTACCTGACCATGGCTCCCACCCAGCAGAGTTGATGGAGCCATCCATGTAAGTCTCCATCACCACCGTCCTCGAGTACTTGTGCCATGGCCTGCCGAGGTACGTCGGAGTGCCGCCCAAGTCGGAAGCACCGACGATCCTGCATCTGTGGATCGATATGCCGGTGTTTTGATTCGGGTCGAGCCGGCCTTGCGCCGTGATCGAGTTCCTTTGTCCCCCGCCGGGCTTTCGGGGTTGGATGAAGCAATTCTGGAAGACGACGGCCGAGTTGCCGAAGATGAAGTCGACGGTGCCGTAGATGTCATCTTCCGAATAGAATTGCCGGTTAGAGTGGGTGTAGAGGGTGTCCTGGTATCCCTGTATGGAGCATTGGTAGATCACAGACTTGTCGGCGCCAACTCTCAGTGCCACGCCCTGGTTCTTGGATGGGCCGGAGTTGTTGATGATGGTTAGGCCCTTGGCAATGAAGCCCGCACCCATGGCAGCTGCAAATATCTCCAAGTTAATTACAAGCAGGAAAGAATTCTTCTCGTACGTTAGTGCTTGGCGGCGAGTCAAGATCGCATCCAAGTTTGAGTTGGGTTGGGGCCATTGCCTAAAGTTTTCAAGCTATATCTCTCAGTTCAAATATTAAAGTAACAGTGGGCCGGGGGAGCTATTCGTTGAGACGTCAAATGCAGCTGGAAAGCGTGTGTTTCTATCTTTAGACTCTTTCGTTTTCGCCACCACCTTTGACTTTCTTTCTAGCATTTTGAAACTGGGTCATGATGTCGGCTGGAATTGATTCCCCCCCTTTTTTTTTGTGGTAAATATGCCCTTTTTTCACCATTTATTACTTGTCATGAGTTTATTCGTTTGGAGCCTACTCACGAATCACGATACGGTCCCAAAGTTAGGTGTCTTAAAATTGGCATATTTGGAGTAATTAACATTAATTGAGATGATTGCTGAAAAAACATAAATTGTGACAGGCCCGCCAAGTGAGACAGGTGAATGGTGGCCGCAGAGTTCTACCTAAACTATTCGACAAACAAACATTATCCAAAGCACAATAGGCCTATAGTACCACTTATTTGAGCTGATGTTGCTAATAGCTATTTTGGACCTGTCACGTAAGAATTATTATTTCGAGGGTAAACCAGGAATAAAAGAGCGAGCTTATACTCACCGACAGTCGCTGTGCCGTAGGTCGTATACCCGTTGGCCGCATTCCTGCTGCCCACAATGACCGATTTGCCCTTCCCGTCTCCCATCAACATAACGTTCTTCTGCTTGGTTGGGATCTTAATGTACTCGTTATAGGTCCCGGCTTTCACATAAATCACGCTCCTTCCACCACCGCCGCCGCCGCCGCCGCCGGCAGCCGGCGACACGAAGGCGATGGCCTCGTTGATCGTCTTGTGGGTCCCGCTGCCATCCTTGGCAACCACCGCGTCGGCTCGAATGTCCTCCGGGGAAGCCTGGAGAAGCTTCCGGTCCCCGGCCGACAACCACGCCGGAAATCCATCAGACAACAACTTCCGGCCACCGGCACCCTTTCCCCCATCGAGCTTCTTGTGAAGTGCGAGCGAGTTACCAATGAATTGCGTCAAGCTCTCCACTTGGGCGCTCATGGCATCCCTCCCGTCGGAGGCATCGACGGTGTCGAGGCTATCCCTACACGTCGCTTGGTTCGTGAGGGCTGCGCTGAGCCACGTCTTGACGTCATGAGGGCTCGAGCTTGTCTTCGGGTTGAGGACGTCGTTGAGTTGATCTACGCTGATGTCGAGGAGCTCGAGGCAGTCGTCCATGCCGGTAGGTCGGCCGGACCCAGTCTTCTGGTGCTTGAGAGTTAGGTTGTAGGCCATGGCGCGGACCGAGTGGGCCCGGGTCATGGCGGATTGGACGGAGATGTCGAAGAGCTCTTTTGCGGACTTTGTCGGTGCTCCGGCAACGGAGGCGAGGGCGGACTCGCATGCATTTGGGTAGAGGGTGGCTGCGCAGGCGGATGCCACCGCGCTCGAGGTCTTGGTGGTGGTGGCGGCGGCGGCAGGCCTAGAGACTGTAGAGAAGGAATGGTGAGAGGAAGCTAGAACCTTGGGCTCAGCTCCTGCTTGCTTTAGGACTGTTAGAATAAGCACCGTGGAGATAGTACAAGCCCACATGATGAACTTTTTCATGAAGCTCACTCTCTCGTACATGCTCATGCTTCTGAAGGGGAGAGGGAGAGGGAGAGAGAGAGAGAGAGGGTGCTTGATGAGAATTGCGTAATGTTCCACAAACTTATATGGGGAAAAGTTTCATGGATGAGGGGCTGTGTCAAGCTACATTTACTGGAGGAGCCAAGCTCACGGGGGTCCTGTGGAACGGATTAAAGTGTAGTACATATATCATATGAACCTAGGTGGAAAACGTCAAAGTAGAAGCCTCCTCTCCCTGTTTCTATAAGTCCGTCAATGGGTGCTCTTTAACAGTTTGGCAATTAATTAAAGAGATCACAAAAGAAATGGAATTCCCTAGGTTGATGCTAGTCGCTCTTTAACATTAAAGAGATCACACATCATTCTCAAACCCTAATTTAAGTAGTTAAGTGTTTTAGAATATCTTCATCAATTGCTTATCTAATACAAAAACCATTATTACCAACTCTAAAGTCGTACTCTAGTTACGAAGATAATACATGCAAAGTTTTGAGAAAAAAAGGGCATTCCCACGCCCCAAAAAAAGAACTAAAGAGAGGGAAAAAAAAAGTAAAGCAAAAGAGCCGGTTTATTCTTGTTCTTGTCCTTTATCCCTTAAATTTGGATTCCTGATAAATTAAGTAATGGAATGAACTAGAAATATAAGCTGAGATTTAACAATGCAATTGGAGAGGTCATGATTATATGTTTTAATGGGTCCTATCCATATAAACTTTCTATACCCATGCTTTTTGTGTTGTTATTTAATTGAGGTTATGATGATGTTCATAGCTCGTTATTATAAATAGCTAGAGTAAACATTTGAAAATCTAAGATATTCAACTTAAGAATGCAGACGGTGCAGGTAATATGAAATCATTATGGTCTATTTTAACGATGTGTATGCATGCTTTGTTTTCATGAACCATGCTAAACTAGTCGAAACTTCTTTAGTATCAAGCACAGACAAATAAGGAAGAATCACACCATGTGGGATCCATGCATGCTTGCATGAAACCACTAGAAATATTAATTAATTGCACATGGTTCTATCGCTCTCATGTTCACGTACCGATCACATGCATGAGAGAGAGAGAGAGCATTCAGGCCAATCCCCAAAACAACCAAGATTGTTTGGGGTGTAGTGCTGCATTATAAAGTGTTGTACATCTTAAAGCTTAAGCTAATAAAATAAAATAGATTTATTTATATATTTTATATTTTTTTACACACTCTTTCACATGTAGGCCGGATATTCTTTTAGTGGGTGAGCTCAACATGTAAATTTTTTTAATAATAGGGTTAAAGAGTGCAGAGGCGCTGATACCATGCTAAAATCACCATTTATTATAAAGGCTTAAGTTAATAAGATGAGGTAGATTTATTTATATATTTTATATTTTCTTACATGATAGATAGCAATCAAATAATGTGCATTGTGTATAATATAGTGTGTGCTCGTAGAGTGCATTATTTGATGATCGTTTATTTTCTGATGGCAGCTATCTGTGCATGGTTCCATAGAACTCTGTGGTGCCGCTTGTGTACCACAAAGGATCCATAGTCCCCATAGTCCCCCCAAAATACAGTTTGGGGTTATGATATATAAATTATTGTATATATATGCACAGACTTATACGTAAACCAACAGTATATTCTTTGTACCATTTTAGAAACCTATTTATACTCTTCTATCAAAAATGAAACCTTTATAAACTTCAAGAGTTCTCTTGCTTAATTGAAATAAGAGATTTGTTTTTTGGGTGTGTTGGGGGTGAGGATTAAGAGATGATGGGAGCATATTCCTCTAAAAGATCATATGCTTATTATTTAATTAGGGATTTGATGTCATAAATTAATTTTGTAGCTGCTTCTAAAGTCACATAATTTTCTGGTGCCATCTTAGGACACCCTTCAAGAAATAATTCCACACTTAGCCATCTATATCATATTTAATTTTCTTGTTATTATTTACAAGCAAGATTTGGCATAGCTCTTGAATGGGTTTTTTTTTTTAACTAAAAATACATAGACAATCTATTCCTCTTATTTGCAGGATGCTTAACCTCGTTGCTCCCGGATTGGCTTCACCATGAAAAAAGTTGTTTTGAGATGGTATATTGGTAGCATTGGTTGAGATGTAACATCGTAAAAAAGTTGGGCAAACCTTTCTAAGTTGCTATGCAATCTTACCCTGCAACTCTTGACCAAAAGGAGGTGAGGCGAGGTTTATGTCTGCTACACCTCAATGTTGTTAGCATCTAGCTTCAGCACTTGTGCTAGAAGGCTGATTGATCATGCATGATAGATCAAGCATGAATCCCAAAATGTGACCCAGGAGAATCTCCAGATCGATGTGAGTCACTTTGGCCATTATGAAATGGGCCGGACACGGTCTAGGAGCAAAATTTACTACAACAAAAAGCCGAGTTGCAGTCCAAACTTTCAGGCACCATAATTTAGTCATATGACGTCCGATTGAGGTGATCTTAAAAAAAAAAAAAAATCGGACAGCTTTTCGAGATCTATGATATGACATCGTACCTTTTAGGGGCAGTCCTCTTGATATCGAGCTCAAAATTCCATCTTTTGGGGACTGAAATGGACCGGTCGAACCAAAGATTTTCTTTTCGAATAAAACTTTGATTGAGTGTAACTTTCTATTTAAGAAGAATCAGGTGGAGTGATAGAAGTCAGAGTTGGTACAAAAGATGAGATTTACCTCCTCAAGAATTTTAGTTTTTTCTAGAAAATTTTTACTAGTGATATTTATTTTAAAAAAGAAAGTTCTACTAGAATTAGAAAGAGGCTGGTTAAGACGTCGACTTCTTATTGCACCCATTAGGAGGCAAATAAGCCCGTCCTCTTATCTACGTAGCCTCATCTACATGTCGTTTAGAAAGGGTGATTTATCGGAGGTAGTGAAGTGATCATCATAGCACTCAGGGTTAGTCTATCTAGATCATAAAGAGATATAAATAGAGGTTATGTACCTTAATTTTTTAATCATTAATGAAAGAAAATGAGACTTAAGTCTTATTTTTGCAATTCTTCTATCTTCTTCTAATTTTCTTTTGAGAGATTTGAGTTGAGCGGATTAAAGAAAATTTTTCTTCTCTCCAATTGGATCAAAAAGACCAAAAATGCTATCAGAATGTAAACCCTAAGCCACATTCGAAATAAAGAAGAGGAAAGAAGGTGGAGGGGATTTAAATTCCTGACTTCTAGTTCTATTATGACTTAATGATCTAAGGTTTGTTATCTCTTCAGAGACATCTGATCAAAAAAATGATCAGAACAGATTGGAACTTTGTTACAATGTCTTGCAAACTACAAGCTCCATCTCATGTCCCACCTCAACCCTGACACCTCATGTACTTATCTCCAAGGGCCTTACCTATCTCTGTGGTGATCCGAAAGTGCAAGCAAAAGAGTGTGTAGAGTCTCACATACTCAAACTGGTTCCACCCAAAAAGAAAACTCCAGTAGGTGGGAGGGATCCATGTGGAATCCAGCCAAGTTGGGAGAAGGACACGAAGTAGTGCATGAATGATACGGATGGATGTACCATCAATTCGTTGATGATTACATAAAAAAAAAAAACAATTCACTGATGATTTCTCGAGTATAAGAATGGTAGAAAGAAAATTATCATGCGCCAAGAAGGGTGGTCCCCAAACTGTAGATTCCATGCTTAGAGTCGTCTTCTGATGGTTCCATTATGAGGTCCAAAACAGAAGGTCTAATCTTTAATATTTCAATTCTAATTACCATGGAGTTTATTCGGTTTAGCTTCTCTTATTGGTTTTCAATACTAAGCTTATCCTTAACTAATACAGATGGAATTTAGATAGCCCATATACTAAAACCAAAGAGCATTGACGAGCTTAGCTGGTCCCGGGTCTCCTGAACAATGTAATTTGGACACTTTTCCTTCTCCAAAGTCAAGTTCGGTGGTCACCCATAAAACTTCCAGCGAAGGGACACTTTGTAAATGGGTGGGATACGGTTTCGGAAATTACTCAAAATAAAGGATATCTGGAGTTTACCGCATAGTCTTTTCTTGAAAGAACCTCGCTAACGTGCAAACTGCGCGCTCTCCAAAGTTATAAACCAGAGAAAAATCTTCATTTTCTCTGGAATTATAGCTCTCTAAATTACTTCGAAGAAAGAAAAGAGATCATCGCCATTGTTAACGAATTTATAAAGAGATTGCACTAAGAAATTATCATTTTTGGTGAGCTTCCAAAGAGGTTTCATTCACTTTGTGCGAGTGGGCTATGAAGTTTGATGTTCTATTTCCCAGTAAGCTGCAGCAATGGAGTCTGTTTTGGCAGCTCTAAGGTGTAGTCCTAGAGGTGTGCACGGGTTGGATCAGATAAATTTGGAGCTAAACTCGAAATCAAAGCGACCGAGATTTTCAAGCCAACTTAGCTAACAAAGAGTCATTCAGATCCCTTAGATTTTTTTAAAAAAAACTTCTAATCCACCTTCGCGTTTTGCTTTGCAGACATTACCCCAACTCACTAGGAAGTTGAAACGGCCACTTGTTTTATTTCTGATCCTCTCCGTAGAAAAACACGTCTCCCATTGTGGAAGCTCGAACACTGACATTCATTAGCTGGCTAAGAATATTTAAACAGCATTCAGTTCTCTCTAAAAGCAGTAACCAGTCTTTCTTGCTCCGGTTCTTATTGCTCAAGCCTCGAGGTAGGTCAAGGGAAAACTACCCACTTGACAATTTAAAAGTTTAAACTAAGAATCTTATGCTACTGGATCTCGAGTCCTGAAGCACTTCTAAATCCAATCAACATAGCTCCTTACTTCTCCATCTACATTACCTACCTCAAACCCACTGATCAATCCACTACACAGATCGATCTTTAAATGGCTTTTTTTCTTCAAAAAGGTTCAAATTTTAAAAACTCATTCTTAATAATCCTACTTTAGATATTTAAATGCAAATACACTAGCATTTATTGATGTCCAGTAGTTCCAGATTAGTGGGGCCAAGAATATATCTTTCCTTTCGCAAAGGCCATTTGACAGTCTTCAACCAAGAGTTTGCTGGAGTTTAGCTAATCTTGAAGCAAACTCTTTAGTTATAATCTTGCACAACTTACCCAACAAACAAAGGTGGGTCTAAAATATTTGGCCCAAGTAGACCATCATCCTTTGCAATAAGTGCAAGTTAAGCATGGTTTAGCCTTTCCAATTCAATGAGTGCCACTGTAGAATTGCTCAAGAAGTGCCGGCAGGTCCATGGTTAAATGATCCCAGTTTATCGGATAGGATCGTAGCAAGAAGCCATCAGGCTGGGGGAACTTGGAGCTGCTGAATGCAAACACTGCCTCTTTTATCTCATCTGGATTCTGGAGTAAAAGGCTCTGATTATAGAGATAAATCAATGTCCACACCATTACATATATAGTGCATGCCAACCAAAAACTAGAATGGTTACCCTACACCTAATGCTTATCTAGCCAACATGTCATGTCCTAGAATTGGACACCAAGTTACATCCATGAACTAATGCTTAACGTCCTTACAAGAGAAGATTCCTCGTTGCCATGAAAGATCAGGCGTGCAATTGGTGGGACTTTACCACGCCACTTGCACATGGAATGCTGGGGGTTTAAATAGCTTGGAAGATCTGAGGCCATGAAATGCTCAAGGTTAGGTTGGTGGTCTATTTTAGATAGGCAAAAACTAAGTATGCATGTAAATAAGAATCACTATAAAATAAATTATTTTTTCTGGCGTTTTTTAAAGCCTATACTGATGCTTATAAGCGTCGGTAATTTTGGCGCCGACACTTTCTAAAGCGTTGCAAAAGCGTTGGCTAGGTTGCAGTGGAATTTTTTTTTGCCAACGCTTTTGAAAAGCATCAGCGAAAACGGGAGCTTTGCCGATATTTTAAAGCATCGACAATACTTATTTTAAAGCGTCATTAGAGTTATTTTTAAAAAAAAATATTTAAAAAGCCTAATTAATTTTTCTGGGGGCAAAAAAAAGTCTGGATTAATGGTTCTTTTATAAATGTCCGATGTTTCTTTTACAAATTACAATTTATATGATGTTTTTTTATAAATTATAATTTATATGTTTTTTTTACAAATTACAATTGGAGAGACCAATCAATGGTTTTCTCGAATCCCATTTCTATCTCTTTCGCATCCTCATTTTCGTTTCTTTTCTTTTTTTATTCTGTCCATTGCGGTCACAACCACAATAAAAAAATGAAAGAAATTTAATTACAAAAGGCAGCAACTGAATACCATATGGAGGCAACAACTGACTCCACCTAACACCTCTGCCCCAATGCCTCCGCCTCGGATTGCAACAGCATCCTCCAACATGGGCAGCGGCTCCGCTGACTTCGATACTTGAGAGCTTCTCATCGGCTTCTGCCACCGAGAGATCCTCATCTCCATCTTGCTCGACGTCCTCACAGACGGCTCCCCCTTCACCTACTCTACTACCTCCTTCTCTGGCTCCCCCAACCCCAACCTCAAGTACCCCATTGAGGTTGCTGGCGACCTCTCACAGATCAGCGTCCCGATCTCCATGGCACTTTCTTCGACTCCCCTCCTCCACCTCTCTCTCTCTCTCTCTGATCGCGGCTAGGATTTCTATCGCTTGGCTAGGGAATTGGCATTTTATAGGGCGGGTTTGGACCATAGGATTCTAATGACGCTTTTAAGCATCACTTGGCCCAAGTGGGGGGAATGGGTTGGCGTTTGACGACGCTTTTAAGCATCGTCTGGCCCAAGTGGCATCCAACGATGCTTATAAGTGTTGTCTTAGGTTAATGTTTTAAGGAGTTTTAGGATGTCGACGTTGCTTTTAAGCATTGTCTGTTCTTTTTCTTCTTTGACCTCCGACGATGCTTTGAAGCGTCGTCTTATAATTTGGTTTCAATAATACTAACTAGTGTCGTCTTAGTTTCATTCCTGCCGATGCTACTAAAAAGCGTCGGTACATAAAAGTTGAGAAATCCTATTTTTGTTCTAGTGGATGACTAGAACGCAATACTCATCGCTAGTTATGAAGGAATTCTTGAGTTCTTTTCATCAGCTTCTGTGTGAGGAGCCTGTAAGAAGCCTATCAAAAATTCTCTCTTCAACATTAGTGTCATGGTGTGTGCTGAAGTGTCTCAGAATTCTTCAATAATTCGAGAAAAGATTGCGCTATGGAGGCCTGCCTAACCCGGTTGATCCACCACAGTTGCAAATATAGTGATGATGATGATAAAGTGAAAAATGAAAGCAAAATGAAGAGGAAAAGGAAATAGAAAATAGAATTCTGTTCATTAATTATATAGTCTTGATTCGTCTAATACTTGGTGCTACTTTTTCCTGCTGCAAGTTTTTATGTCTTTTTCATTTTTTAGGGTTTCCTCGGCATTAGCTTAATGATGAAATCAAAGTTCTGAGGAACTCAAATTATGGTTGTCGTTGTCCACTTTTTCAGCGAGCCAATTGGAGTAGGATTCCCTTTTCTTACAATGAAGCTCTTTGTGAAGCATTCGCAATCTTGCCAACCAGACTCGGTTATCAAGTCACTCACATGTTTACTAACTATGCAAAAAACCTTATTCAGCATGACAATGAAGTTCTTTCTGAGGAATCCCAGACTTTTCCAACCAGACTCGTTATCAAGTCACTCGCATTTTTACTAACCAAGCAAAAATCATCTGCATGGTAGACTAATTGATAAAAATGCATAAAAGGCATGCATGATTGGTCTTAATCAAGATAATCCAGATTGCCTAAGTTTTGGTGCATTTCAAACCTCCCGGGTGAAAGTTCATGCCCAAGTATGCTACCTAGGACCACATTTATACATCTCTTAATGATCTAAATGTCTAGATCAGCATGACAAGTAACCTCTTCCAGAGGTTGGAGAGTTGCATTCGATCACCATCATGATTAGGGATAGAATAGACACTTGAGGAGTAATTCATATTCTTTCTGAGAAACTCTCATGTTGATCTTCATGAAATGATATTCATAATCCTATTTAAACCAACTGCTCTACTGATAATGCTGGAACTTCGGTACCGCAAAAAAATCTTGACATGCATATTACTAAGAGAATCTTTTTTATAGTAACATGGTAGAGCTATCCAAGTTCAAAGACCAAAACATACATATGACAAAGTAGAACAAGCAATGGTTTGTCAGTATTCCTCACTGTGAAGTCCTTGTTGCGAATTCCATTGGACAATTCCCCACTGGCCTGTCTCTTGCTCGATCATATTGCGACCGGAGTCGCTTCAAAATCAACTTACACTTCTATCTTGTGGGTTACCAATGCAGTGCAGGAATTATCCACACTGTGCATAATTTTTTTTGCTTGATATCTGGAGCAAATTCAAAATGATCGTCTTTTTCATCTCGTTGATGGATAAATCGTCTCAAGAAATTAACCTTTACGTCTTGCAAAATTTTTCCATATATCTCATCCGCATGCTTTAGCTCTTCAACCTCACAGTTCAAATAAATCACTACCAAAAACATTCCATGCATGCTTTCTTAAGCTTTTCCATGCCATGAACATGCGTGCATGGAATTCAACCTTCGTGGCTTGAACCCATCTAATTATCTAGAGTTTAAAAAAGCTATTAGTTTGAAAGCTAACGGCTCATAAAAAGGCATTCCTTTACTAGTCCAGATGATAACTCTACTTGCTCATAAAAGCTATTATCGCCCTACGGGGAAATAGCCGTTGTTAATTAAGATTATAGCTTCCTCTTCCACATTCCTAGTCGAGGCCGCAGAAAGCCTTATTCATTCCTCCGCCAATAAGAATTCCAATAGGCTAAAACTTGATCCTATGGTCTAGATTAGTTAGTTCAAGGTGAGTTCAGCTTCGGACAATTCAATGCTATATATCTAAAGCCTCTAAATCCCTCTGTTGTTGTAATGGACATTCATCTATTTGATCGTGAAAACTGTGTAAGGCCGAACCATTTGCTTAACTGGGCATAGTTCTTGGAGAGCCGAGATGGACCGGATCAGTTATGAAAAGCCTCAATTATTGCCTATAAGAAATATCAGTGTCAACTTTTCTGACTGTTGGACCGTCCTTGTTTGCACCTGTAGGAGTGGAGCTACTTGCTACCTTCTTCTTTGGCACATCTCACCAAGGGGGCCAGTGGTTCACAATCAAAATTAAAATTAAAATCAAAATGTATTGGAAGAGAGATCGGACTGGCTATGCTTCCCAGCCAAATATGCCCTAAAAGTCGACTACCTAGGTTGCATCTAGTTAATACTCCCTGGCTTCCTTGTTTCTCCGGTATTGAGCTTATAGGCCTGGAGCATTTAAGCATTTATGATCAATGGGCTTGGAGCTATACTTGTCAAACGCCTTAGGGAAGTCTTCAATCCTAACTTTACACCTGACAAAAATTAAAAATAAAAATAGTAATCTCAAGGGATCGTTTGATTCGGGTTGGTCTCCACTGTCTCTCCACCTTTCCAATCTCAAAAATAGAATTCCCAACCTCTTTAGTTTTTTATAAGAAAAACCAAATGCAATAATTATCTTTAGTAAGCATACCTTTCCTTTTTCCATTCCGACCAAAATGAGAAGTTCACTTTCAAATTATATATATATATATATATATATGTATTGAAGAATTCCAAACTCATCCTAGGTTTTCATTATTATGAATGAGAGAGAGAGAGAGTTCAACCCGAGCACTCTCTACCTTCTTGAGCTCATGGGTACTTTTTGATTGCATGCAGTGGCAGCTGAGAGTACCAATTTATAACCCAATCCATCAATCTGACCTTCAAACGATTCACTTTAAGTAGATTTGGATTTGATATAAATAAGTTTGGGTTATAAAGGGATCAACCTATCTAAACCTATTTATTAACCAGTTGGATTTAGGTTTAGACCTTGATCCGTTTAACCTACTTTTACTCGTTTAATAATTTGGTCAGGTCATTACCTAACCTATTTACCTATGTAAGACCTGTTTAACCTGCTTAAAATCTACTTAACATGTTTCTGTCTTGTTTAAACCAATTTGCCTAACTGTCTAATCTATTTAAATCCATTTAACTGGTTTAAAACTCACTTAATCTGTGGGTCGAATCAGATTACCTGTTTAATATATAGGTTGGGTTTGGATCTGAATTTTTGATCTATTTAATAAACAAGATGCATTTTGGTCGAATTTTTGATCCTATTTGCATTTGATCAATCCGATTGCCACCCCTAGTGGCATCAATGATATAGCTTCTGATAAATTTTGTTTTGTCATTATCTAGATCTGCTTGGCCATGGTAACCTTGCTTTAAGGACTTTAAGATCCATTGTTATGCCCTTCATGTCCTCGTCATTGCCGGCACCGTCGATGTTGCAATGTTAGAGGGAAGTCAGATTATATGGGAATGGTGGAGGAGGGTTTGGTGGGATAGGATGACAAGGGAAGAGTTGATATGGTAGAAAGGAAGGTATGCGGAATCACAATAGTTGATACTTTTTTCTTGTGCATTTTGTACATGCTGAGATTTAGTATAAATAATATCGATAGGAAGATGATAGCACCTAACTGGGTTTTTTTTTTCCCCTGAAAATGCATAGTCTAATAGGAGTATTAATCAAGGGGTTGTTCAAACTATCAAACTTCCATAGAGATGGAAACGAGAAATGCCATCTTTTATTTGGAGAGGTTCGGTACACCTGTCATTTTATAATTCACAAAAGAAAATGTGATGAGCTGATGCGGCCTCTCCGGTTTAAAAACGAAGTGGAGAGAATCTAGATTATAAAACTGACAACTGAATTAATGAATCACCTACTTGCAACTCCAATGGTCGGATATATAAATTAAAGCAAATAGAATAAATTATGTGTTTGTTTGTCCTGCTCCAACCTTCTATGTCTACCTTTGAAATAAATAAATAGACTTTGTATAAGTTTATTCTCCTACTCTTAAATCTTAAGATAGAGAGTCAAAAAAAAAAAAAATGGTGTGCTTCCCAAAATTCGAGATATATCAACCTGTAAAAATAACAAAAATTTTAATTAAATTGGAAGACCACATCCATCCTCACTATGTGTATCCTGTATAAATCTTCATATGTGGTAAGAATATACTAACAATGGGATTTCATCATCATGCAAACAAACTCATCCACCCACTTGATAACAATATACATTTGATGCTTTGCTCCATCTGAATTCTATCATATCTATCCATACAAAATCTTATGCTTTTAAGAGTTATTAGAAGGAACATCTAACTGATTTTTGAATTCAAGCTTACTTCAGGGGAAGTGCATCTCTGCCAAACAAAATTTACAAGGCATAAAGTAGTCTCAGCCATCAATCATATAAGAGATCAAGATCTCACTCAATCAGATTTTTTTTTCTTTTGTTTGGTACATGCATCTCATACGACGCACATGTGAGTGCAGCCAACAAAATCAGAAGAAAAAAAAAGTTACCAAAAAATAAGGAACATCCGCTTGGTTTTTCAGAAAAATTCATCAGAATAATGTGCTGCAGATGAGACTACCTAATCAGCTCTACTATTTGCCTTCCGATAAACATGGGTGATTACGGTAGGAACAGACATCAATGCAGATTATGTAATTCGTTTCAACAAGAACAATGAGGAGTATGGAAAGAACATTGAGAAAAACAATTTTCCTTTGAGGGGAAAATGATATTTCCAAAGGTGTTCAAAACAAATCCCAGAGCACCTCGAACTCACATAAGCCACCCTATGACAAATCTCCAATACAATTCCAACAAGATGTATGTATTACAATAAAGGATACAACACTACATTTTTCACCCTCTCGATGAAACATGTAAAGGCATGCTAAGTTCTAATTGGAACATTTATATCTTGATCCGCTCTTTCTTTTCTTTTTTTTCTGAGAAGCTACATTTATATCTATATCACTCTTGGATAAGAAGTTGCCATTACACCAACAATGCTGCCATTCTATCACTGACCCAAATTGGATTGGAATTCCACACCAGTCTCTGGTATCCAATCACTGCCCTTTAGAAAGGATTCCACCGTATACTTCTTTGCTTCATCTGCGCTGACTTCTGGCTTATAACCAGGCCATGAGACCCGGCCTGCAACACTAGATCCCGGCCCCGTGTTCAGGTACTCTGCATATGATATAGTATCCGGAGGCACCTGGCCAGGCACCCATGGAAGCCAGCCATCAGGATCAACCACTGCTCCGATCTCCGACTGCATGACGATCGCCGTGGAGTAGTCCTTCCATGGCCTGCCGAGGTATGTGGGCCTCGTCACTTTGTCATAGGGTGCAACTGTGCATCCTTGAATTGATATGCCGGTGTTCTCATTGGGATCCTTCTTGCCCTGAGCTGTTATGGTGTTCATCTGGTTGGGCAGTGGCTCCCTGGGCATGATCTTGCAGTTCTGAAAGACGGCAGATGCGTCGCCAAAGATGAAATCGATGGTGCCCACGATGTCGCACTCGCGGTAGAACTGGCGGAGGGAATGAGCGTAGAGGGTGTCCTGGAATCCATCGAAGTAGCAGCGGTAGAAGACGGAGCGGTCGGAGCCGGCCCGGAGAGCAACAGCTTGGTGTTTCTCCGGACCGGCGGAGTTCCTGAAGCCCATATCCTTTGCCATGAACCTCCTTCCAGTCACAACTGAGACAAAAAGCCACGAACAGCTTGTTTTAGATGTCTGATGGGCGTATTTCCTTTGTATCTCTCTTTTTTGTGCACATGACTTCCACTTATATCATCCAAGAGTAATAATGTTAGAGATATCAAATGAGAAGACAGAGAGTATTCAGAAAAAAGAATATTTCAGAGTTGCTACAGCAGAGTTCTCCAACAAAATTTGGGAGGAGTTCTTTCAAAAACAGGGTTTTTTTTGTTCATAGTGACCGATGAACTACTCATATCTTCCATAGAGAACTGTACAGACTCAACACTTAAATGACACTTGTCTAAGAAACGGCTAGAGATGAGACACATACAGAGATATTTTTTGATACATCTGAACATTCATTAGAGCAAAGGAGTGCATTACATTTCAACAAATAATTCATTCATTCATTAATTGTAGAAGCACTGGTTTTTGAGGACAACGGAAGCGTAATTGATCCAGTTGAATCTGACCAAATTTAGACGTATTAGTAAGGCATGAATCCAGGCTTGGACCAGGATCGGACCTCACACTTATTGACCTAGATAGACCTGATTAAACCTAACGAAAATTTATCTGCGAAGCTAGATCTAGTTTTTTCACCTTAGACCCAACTTAGAATCGAGCTTGCATGTTATCTAAATTATAGACTTCTAGTCAACCGAAATCCAATTAAGCTTGATCAGGTGGCCTTCTTTTTCTTAATCTGGTAAACTCCGATGGGAGCTGGTGTATTAGTACTAGTACGATCGCACCCTTTAATCAACTAAGCTAAAAACTGATTAGTCAGTTCTCGAGCCTATTTGATTTGCTTCAGAGCAACAGAGGCTGCTGAGAATTGCAAGCACCTTCACCTCTTAATTCAAATCTCAAACCTAGATAAGCTTCAAAGAAAGGCATGGTTAAATCTCTCACCCAAGTCCGGCAGGAGTCCACCGACACCACACGGCATAGGATTCCGTGATCTATGGCGAATGAACCGTATCTGGACCACCACGCCTTAATTAGCATGTTAGAAAATTTGGACAGCCACGTCATGTGGGACCAAAAATAGATGCTTTGGACCACGCGATTGTCTTGTGGCGTCACGAGCACATATATGTCGCTTTAGCTGTGGCCGGGCTGCTCAAGCTTTGGCAACTTTTCCACAAGAAAAAAAGGAAACAGGGAGGAAACAAACAGACTCTCTATCACCTACAATCATCTCTACAACTTTGATATTATGTTTAAGCTAACTCATGAATCAACTGTGCACTAAGATTTATAAAATCTAAACATACATAACTCTGTACCAGACCTTTGACAGCTGACTTAAAAGAAACAGCCATTGCCTAATCTTTGTCAAAACAATGGAAGATGGGCTGAGAACGATGAAAGCAGGAATCTCAAGTAGAACTGAAAACAGAAAAAAAAAATCATAGATTAGGGCATCAAGAACTCACCAAAGGTTGCTGTAGAAAAAGTGGGTGTCCCATCAATAAAATTCAAGCTCCCATCAACGATCGTCTTGTTCATGCCATCTCCGAACATCATAACATTCCATTTGCTCTTGTCCACCACCACATTCTCTTCGTACACACCTTCCTTGACGCGAATGACAAATGGGTTTGCGTTCTTCTTTGGGACTAAATCTATGGCCTCCCTGATCGTCTTCACTTGCCCGGTTCCATCATGAGCCACCGTCACATTTGGGGTCCATTGTATTGAATCTTGCAAAAGAGCTCTCCTCTGTGCGGTGGTCACCCAAACAGGATAGCGATCAATGGCAGTGGTTGCTAGTAGCTTTCTATGAATTGGAAAATTTAACTTCTCGAGAATACCTAGGATTCCAGCCACAATCGCCAAACTATTACTCGTGAACTGCATGGAGCTCACCATGGCTTTCTCCATCTTCACCTTGATGTCACCGGTCGTGCCCTCGAACCCATCCAAGCAAGTCTCTTGGTCGGTGACCGCCGCGCTGAGCCATGTCTTGAGGTCGTCAATCTTCGCCGGAGTCAGTAGCTTCTCTTCTTCCCCTGCCTGCATTGATGAGAGCGAGTCATTGAACCGGTCCATGGCATCATCAAACAACTCCTTGCAGTCTTTCAGCGCCGCCTCGAGCCTCTTATCATTCGATGGGATGGTGAAAGTGTCGGCCAAGGCAGAGATCTTCGAGAGCGCATCGGTCGCGACGGCGAGGGAGAATTTGAAGAGCTCCTCAGGATCATTGGTTAAGTTGGCACCCTTCGCTGAAGAGATACTGGAGTAGCACGAGTCTGGGTATCTTGTCACACTGCATACAGCCTTTAATGAATCGGAGAAGGTTATCGATGAAGAAGGGTTGCCGTCGCCATGCTTGCCCACCATGACACCAACCGTGATGCCTACGATTGCGAGGAGGAGGACCACAGAAGCTGCGATGATGATGAGACGCCTTCTCGTTTTCCGGAGGAACTGGCGGTCCTCGGCCTCGTTCACCTTGCCATAGCCTTTGAAGGATTTGATGGTGTCCATCGGCAAACCTTTGAAGGATTTGATGGTTTCCATTGTTTCTTCCCTGCCGGCGTTCAGGCTCTTACTTGATAGGGGGTTTTATGGTGGTAGGTGGGGTGGTCATTGATTGGTTCCTTACACTGTCATACCTAGCTTCCACTATTAAATGAAGACCAGTAGGACCAAGTTTGTATCATCCTCTTGATACCCTGAATGAACTTACAATGGCGAAAATGCTCTGGTTAATTACCTAAGCTCTTACGAAGGCCAAAAGTATAGTTTTATAAGGTGGCTCTGTGAAATTTGGGGAATGGGCAAATTAGCCTTGGAATTTATGGGCAATGGAGTAGAAGCCAGGAAAGAGGGCAGAGAGCCCAAGGTTTGGAAAACAGCGAGCGAGGACGGAGGAGGCAACCAACGGAACCATCATTGCTCTTGACAATCAAGTTAATTTCTAAACTGCCATAGCATCATTTTGACAGAACTCGCAGAGGATGGCATTCTCGTAAATGATGACCGATCAGAGGTCCTAAGATATGACTCGTCCTCACCGCCAGCCTAGCACGAGCTGGGATCCAGATGTCACGAAACACGGTCTGAATTTGTGGAAACCGAGCATGCATTGTGACTCACACCCCACCATCATACATCATGACGAACCAAAACGATATAAATAGGTTCAGTTTCTAAAAATTTAAATTTATTCAAATCTAATTATAAGCATCATAGTCATTTCATGAATGTGTACTGCAGTATTTTCTAATTCATGTAGGTTATAGGCCGAGTCTGCTCTGATACAATTTGTAATAACTCGAAACTTTATCTAAAATAGCTAGATAAAAAATATTATTTGGTTTCTTAGTCCTACATAAGTATTCAAGATCTATTTAGTAAAATAATCGATATGGGACTAAACATATGCTCACATGTGGTTCTCACATGCATCTTGCACTACTAGCTTTTATACGATCGATCATTCCACGCCAATCCAAATATCCAATCCCTTTTTATTCTTTTCTATCCGGTGATTCTACCAAGAGGGGCATATGCTATATTTTTACACGGCAAACAAACTTTAGACAGAACTTCCCAAATTGTATAAGATTGTGCAAATTCCACACCCTTCCGGTTAAATTCCTACCAAACAATGCAACCTTAAGCCAGCTAGGACTTATTTGCATCAAATAGCACCCAATTAGATAACTAGAGCTTGGTGGATACGTGGCTGGTTCTCAGAAACAAATTTTCGCATCAAATATAAGATTTCATATAAAAATATTATATTTTTATAGTAGGATGGAGTTGGGGGTTTAATTTGTTTACTGGACTCCTAGTTATCTAATTCCGCGGAGAGAAGAATCTTCTTTTAAGGCCAGCATCGGCACTTGCAATTGTGTCCCATGTGAAAAGCCACCACCGCGTGAACGGAGATTCCGCCATGAATTCAATCATGCTGGAGACCTGTCGAGCTTTCTCGAGATTCAAAGCATAAAAGCATGAATGGTTTCAGGACCACAAACCAAATGGATTTTGACGAGGAGTTGGATTCATAAGAAACAGCAGCGTACTCTAACTACGTGCTGTGGGTAGCATCCACAGATTTCAAGGAAGAGATCAGATCCATTAGTCTATCCAGCTCGCAATTTTAAGAGTCTCTCTAAGTTTCAATCTAAATTCAAGCTTCTAGAACTTTTGATCTATAGGAAGAATAAAAAGATTCATGGAGATCTTCTTCTTCTTCTTCTTTTTTCTGCCCATAGTATATGGGCTGAGAGGAGATGTAGGTAATGCTCAAAATGGATTTTCTAATCCACAAATCTAGTAGGAAGTAAATCCTAAATCTTGTTGAATTACCCAGGCAGATCCTTTTTTTTCGTTATAGTAAAATTCTAGTAATTCATGGATTCAAGGATTGCCTGGTAAAGTTCTAGTAAGACATAATTTTTTCCTTTTTTTCTAAGGTGTTTTTAAAATATAATATAGTAATGTAACAAATTATAATAAATAGAAAGTTTCAATAGTCGGATTTCTATTATATATTAAGTAATTAACTTTGATCATAATCGAGCAAAAACTCCTATCATTAATACTGATATTCACATGACCATTGGAGAGCTTTGCACAAGCTAAAATTATATGCAAAAATTTTTGTCATCAATATCAATATCATTATACCGCCAGAAGCTTGGCGAAGATAAACTTGGCAGGCACAGTCCTGCTTTCGATCACGCAAGAGCAGCATGCCACACTGTACCATCAGAAGCTTGGCAAAGGTAAAGTTGGTAGACGCGGTCCCGCTCTCGATTATGGAGGCGTACATCTGCATGGCATTGCTCTAGTCCTCAAATCTCCAGTTTTATTTTCTACCTCCTTCATCATTTAGTTCGATGTCTCTTGCTCTTCTTTTATGATGCTTTCGTCTACGAGCATCGTTGAGCTTTGGTTGCCTTCTTTTTGAGATCTGTCCTTACTATGAACATCTTCACTAAAGCTCATCCTTCTGGCATCTTTCGATCTCTTGTTTCCAAACTCAAATTGATATCCACTTTACCATCTTGAGTTTGACGAGGATGTTAGAATTCATTGATTGATTGATTGTGCTAAACTTAGTCGGCCTTACCAAACTTCACTTTGATTAATTTGTGATTGATTACGCCAAACTTAGTCGGCCATATCAAACTTCATCAGCCTTCTAGTTTTATATAAAGGCTGCTCATGTACATTGTAATTGATGGGCAAAAATATAATTCTCTTCTCTTATTCTTCTTTTTCAACAGTCACCTCCTTCACCACGATTGTAAGATGTGCCCAGTCAAGGAACTTAGCCACTTCTTTTTTTTGGGCTGAAAACGGATTTTTCATACAATATGTGTACGAATACATCTAATAAAGTTAAAAAATACTAACTCGCAGAGTGCCAGTGGCAGCTCTCCCTCCTCCGCCCAAAAGGTGTACCCTGAAAGGTGAGCCGCATAGATAACCACCCAGTCAGCCGTCCCATTGGCTTCTCTAAATACATGTTTGGCCTAGACGGCCACCCCGTTCTTCCTCATCATCCTTATATTCCAGATCAGGGGTTGGTCTGTGCTCTCACCCCTCAGCTCCTCCTGGATCTACCCGATAACCGTGGTCGAATCGCCCTCCAGAACGATCGAGTTGGCCTGCAGCACTTGCTGCGCATATCGAATACCAGCCCAGGCAACTCGCAGCTCTGCCCCTGGAACCGACGTGCCAAACAAGTGGCAGCCATCCATTGTCACTGTCACGCCCCGAGTTCGGTTCATGACACGGCCGTGTTATTGCCAAGTAAAGCATACAATAACACGCAGCCACTTT
>JAOXJJ010001100.1:22041293-22063357 GCA_025769935.1 Phoenix roebelenii | reverse complement strand
CTCAACAGCTGCCGTTCTCCACCGCCTTATTCCCCAAAATCACCAGATGGACCGCCGACTTTGGTCCATCTGATCCGAGGTTTACAGTCACCATCCTGGAGTGCGGGTCCTGTATCACAAAGCCTACACCATCCGGACTTAGCCACTTCTTGGGAAAGGCTTCTTTAGGCCAATATGCTTGGTGTGGGCGCATTGGTTTGCTCAAAGTAAAACTAATGGTGATATACAGCAATTTAAGCACAGATCATGATGCTTTGGCATGGGAATATTACTTGCCGCATAGGTGGATCGTTGACAGAGGCAGCAACTACCATGGGGATCAGCTGTTTTGGAGCTGGGATGGTCAATTGAAGGCATGGATGGAATACTGCTAGGGTACATGCCTCAGGTCACTCATAACCCCTAAAAACAAGAGTTTTTTAATCTTAAAAATAGTTTTAGTTTATTATGTGATTGTCATGTGATGTATTTCTTTAATATCAGTTAACAAAGGGAGTGCAGAGTAGATATCCCATGAATGTGAGGTTAATGTTCAATCATGTTATCATAATTAATATAAACTTAGGCCGAGGTGCCTAAATAGTTGTGATAAAAAAATTGGGTGACTGATTCGCAACATTCAACTATGGACGGTGCACCAAGGGGACCAATTTCAAGTTGGAGTGATAGAATGACTCTATCGACCTCAAGATCCAAGGTGGCCTGAAACTTCAGACCCCAAACCAAGTTTATTTAACCCTATTTTAATTGACTCATCATATTGTCATTCATTAATTGATTCCTAATAAATTGGTTTTGTGATGCTCAACTTCTCTCCAGCATTTACACCGATCCCAGCTTCATGTAACACCCACGAACCATGAAGAGCAGAAATTTCATAGCTGCCATTCATTAATGCATTCATCACATGGAACTTGGTTAGGTCTATTACACATGACTAAGCTGGGTTTTTCACCAGAAAACCATTTCAACCATCTCGTGTATGCACAACCGCATGATTGTGAAATATTCTCAAATTCACTTTACTCTCATCATTTTATTCTCCCAAACTTTTGCCTTGCATCCAAAGACCTAGTATTCATGGAACATTTATGTCATGATGTGGAATCAAGTGAGGATAGCCACTCCTAAATGGCATTTGGCATGGTGGTTTTCTTTCATCGAGCCGAGAAGCTACTAAGATCATGCAATCCACGTAATGACGCAATTAAGAGATCACATTTATTAAGACTTGACGCATGCACTAAGAATAGCATTAGTGAATTCCTCCAAAAATTCTTGAAATATGATAAATGACGCACAAGTGGCTATCAATAGGGCCAGCTTGGGGAGTTTCATGGGGCGCAGCAATTTTATTTACTAAGACATGGTGGTGTAATGAATTAATCGCAAGGCTAGTATCTCTCATGATGAAAAATTAGGAAATTCCTAAATATTTTATTAATATAGTTGCTAAAATTATATTATAGATTCTTTAAAATAATGTCTTTCATAGATGATTCAATTATTTTCGTTTGATATTTTAGGAGATATCTGTATGCTAAATATAAGTTAATATAATAAATTATTATATGGTTGTCGTATTTGTATTAAATTCTCTGGTCCTTGAGAATGAGATCCTTGCATGGATTCATTATTGAGAAAATATACTTGCCAGATTACAAATATTTATTGTCCTGGATGAGTAAATTAAGAAAAAAAGTTATCTGAGTTTGAGTAGGGAGGTAGGGGGATGTTGTCATCGGAGAGAAGAGAGAGCAGAGGATGGCGGAAAATAGAAAGAGAGGGTGGTGTCGGTGCAGGGACAGTAAGTAAGGAAAGAGAGGATGGATGGATTTACGCAAAATCACCATGGGAGAGATGCGTAGGAATACCGCATCAACGCAACGATTAGGAAATGGAAAGATATGGCGATGGTTTTCTTATCGCATGCACGAAAAAATAAGGAAATGAAAAGAAACAAAGAAGGAACTAGAAAACAAGGAAACAAGGAGAAGAAAAGGAAAGGAACGGCTGACTCGACTGGTCTGAAGGAAGAGAGAACAGGAAAGAAGAAAGAAAATGAAGGAGAGGGCCGCGGGCTGAACCGAAGGCATGGCTGGTAGGGAGGAAAAGAAGGAAGGAAGGAAGAAGAATAGAATAAATAAGGTGAGGAAGAGTCGGTCATCAGATTTGGCAATATAAATTCTTTCTACATTGACTTGTGAGAAAGACGAACAATCTCTTAACCAAAGTCTATAAATAGCCTGATGGGAGAAAGAATAGAGCAGAAAATTGAAAAGAAATAGAAAAGATGAATGTCTTTCTCTTTCTCTTCACCCTTTTCCTGGTTCTCCCGAGCTGCTTGCTTGCATCCAAGGACCAAGTATCCTTGGAACAAATATGCCATGAAGTTGCATCAATCATGGAGTACGACTCCTGCATGGCATTCGCCCAAAGTGTTGTTTCCTCGAACGAGCCAACAAATATCGGCGATGCCGTGATGGGAGCAATGAACGATTTGATGGACTTCATTGGTCAAAGCATCGCCAACGTACAGGACCATTTGAAGCTCGGTAACTTGACGGACCAAATAAGAGCAGGATTGGAGAGTTGCAGTGGAAATTTCGAAAATGCGAAAAATGATGTGCAAGCTGCAATCAATGACCTTAGCTCTGGGAGTTTCAAGGATGCCATTCATGATCTCGGGCAAGTCGTAGATGAGGCAAAGAGTTGCGATGATGATCTTGCTAAAGTTGGGCTGAACGTGGACAGGCTTAAGACTGCCTGGAGAATGGGCAAGATTGTTGCTAAAATAATAGTAAGGATTATTTGGTTTGCTAAGTAATGTCTCATCGGCCATTCAAATGTTTTCACTTTGGTATTGTAAGCGACATCTACGTATGAAATAGTCGTTCATATATAATGAATAGAATAAAGAATTGTGGCTTAGCCATATTTTCTGATCAAAAAACCAAAACATAAGGTCTTTAGGTTTTTGTCAAATATTCGATGATTGGATCTTAATAGAATTGATTTCATGCCACACGAAGTGTAACAAGGTCATTCTCAATTCCTCTGCCGAGATTGGATAAGAGGAAAAGGTTAAATGGCTTATTAACTAGGGCCCCATAATCTAGATATTTGATCCAAACCTGTAGTTTACGGTTTCTAGTTTTTCCTAATAGGGTTGGTTCATCCAAAACGAAACCTTGTCTCTAAAGTTATGTTTGGACGCCGCAAAGCTAACTAATCCCGGTATAGTTTTAACCATCATGTCCATTGGCTTACCCGCATAATTTTGGAATAACATTATTCATTGTGTAGTTGATGCTTCCATGATTAGTTTCATGGGTTTGCTAAAGAAATAAAAAATCAAAGTTGACTCCCGTGAGAGTGGGGTGCATAAAGTGATCGGACCAAAATTTCATCGTTTGGCCTCTGAAATGGAATAGTCAAATCGAAATCTTTCTTTGCACTAAAGAATTCGATTGGACATATCCTTTAATTTT
The DNA here is from genome assembly GCA_025769935.1 of Phoenix roebelenii. NCBI lineage: Eukaryota > Viridiplantae > Streptophyta > Magnoliopsida > Arecales > Arecaceae > Phoenix > Phoenix roebelenii. Next base: position 22,059,866 of record JAOXJJ010001100.1, on the reverse strand, counting down.
GGAAGAATTAGATTGACCAAATGAATGCAAAGTCGAGATAGAAGTCAAGATTTATTTCTAACAATATTTTAGTTATTTCTCGTTTATGTCCACTGGGCCTGTATTGATGAGAGAGAGGAAGAGGTTTAGATTTATCGTTTGTGCTGCACTATTTGTTAATATAGTTCTGGAGAGGAGTGATGGAATGAGTTTTTTTTGTGTCAATTTAATCATAACTTTATATGATGTACTTACATGCGTGTTTATCTTGTTCGTCCTTGTTAGGTTATAGTTGCTATGTGGAGATCCCCATTGCCAGATCAAGGTGGTACAATGCGATCATCTTAATCAATTTAGGTGCAAGTTTTTAAATCCGGAGATATCAATTCTAACAAATAAATGATCAAGATCAAAATGAAAAGACTCAGTTTGGCTCAATGAATAATAATGAGGAAATTTTGAGTAAACCAAATTGCCGATATTTTTGGACCGATGGTAAACTCAACATCTCAACAGATATCAAAGTCAATATACTAAATTCAAGATTACGAACTTGTGATTTTAAAATATTAATTAAAAATATCTAAAGAATACAATAGTGATTGAAAAATATTGATTGATATCTCCGATTTTATTGGTTCATGCCAATTGAGATAATAGGGCAAGGATTTTTTATATAGAGGAAATTGAAGTGTGGTTCCTTTATTGACTGTCATTTTTTTTTCATCCCCTATCGACTAAAACTTTAATTCCTAGGCAAGTAATATGATCATTTTTGCAAGGAAGAGCAGCGTGGATATTAATGAATGTGCTGTCCGCCAATTAGTTGATCAGATTATAATGCATTGAGGGTCCCAACTCAGAATTGCTCCCATTTGATATTAATCTGATTGATTGCACTGATCAAGTCCAACCTCTGTATGTTAGAAAATCTGAACCATTTTTCTATTAGCCGAGGATTCTAAATTGAGGAGATTAAACACTTGAAGAGGTGGAAAGTTGGAGATGGTTGGACAGATCAAGATAAAGGACAAAGATTATTGGTTGCTTGGGTCACTTCAAAGTTTTTCTTGATAGCATTGGCATATTGTGGAATTTTTATGTTATGAATTTTAGTTCTTTTGTATTTCAATCTGTAACAACCTAATGCCTTACTCAAAATAGCTAGCCGGAAAGTATATTTTTGGATTTCTTAGTCTTATATAAGTACCTAAGATCTTTCTGATGAACAATTGATATGGAACTAAATACACGCCCGCACGGATCCTCACATACTCCCTTCGTACAATTGATAGGCTATGAGCCGATTTCGCTCTGATACTATTTATAATAACCAAAGACCTAATCCAAATGACTAGCCGCAAGGTATATTTTTGGATTCTTTAGCTATGTATAAGTATCCAACATCTCCTCGACGAATAAGCAATGTGGAACTAAATACACACTCGCACGGATCCATGCACAATTCCTCAAAAAACTCTTAAAGTTCGACAAAATCTGGAGTATGCCTAGCTCAATATACAGTTACAAGATTACATGTTCCAGTTTAAATAAGGAGGCAGCACACGGTATGTGATGCTCATTGCCATTGAGTCGATGTTAAACCCAAGAATAACTTCAGCCAAACTAATTAAACATGCTGCTGTTGTTGTTTGGGCCAGGTGAAGTTAACCTGCAGAATAGACCCCAACTATACTAGCTTTCAGCTAGTAGGGCCACGCTCCACAGGCCCCCTTGTTCAGTCTTAGGTTGGATTGTGCTATCCTGCACTCTCCATTCAAAGTAGCAATTTAGAAACTGATAGTTCCAAACGCGCACATTCAATACATGCATGCACCCTCGCTCACAAGCACACATAGGAGCACATCCATGTATGCATGTGCACATACATTTGACGCACAAAAAGGAACAATAATATGGAACAACTTAAAGAATTAGGCAAATAATCAGATCCCATCATCATATGGAAATGAGGTTGAATCCAACCACTGGTCACCATAGATGAACTCCGACACAGTGAAGTTAGAGGCTTCGTCGTAATCCATGACATGGTATCCTGGCCACGTGACCCGACCTTCGGTCCCAGATCCTGGCCCGCTATTCATATACTCGCCGTAGTATAAGGTATCCAGCCCCTGATCTCCCGACCACCCCGTCCACCCTGCTGGAGCCACAAGCCCATCAAGGTACGACTCGATGTACACTGTCCTGGAGTAGAGCCTCCAAGGCCTCCCAAGGTAGGTGTTAGTGCTAACGTTGCTCGATGTGAGTTCATCAGATGCCAGGATTGAGCAATTCTGGATAGAGATCCCGGTATCCTCGTTAGGATCTTCTCTGGATTGGGCCGTGACAACATTTGATTGCCAAGGCAAAGGCTTCTTAGCCACGATGTTGCATCCCTGGAAGATTACTGCGGCATTACCAAATATGAAATCTATGGTGCCATGGATATCACATTCCCGATAGAACTGCCGGAAGGAGTGGACGTATAGCGTATCCTGGTAGCCATCGATGATGCAACGATAGATGGCAGCCAGGTCTGCGTTTATTCGGAGGGCCACGGCTTGGCCCTTCACTGGCCCAGCTATGTTTTGGAAGGTGATGTCACGAGCCAAGAAGCCTTGCCCAGAAACAGCTGTAATATTTAATAAGCATTGGTTAGAAGAGAAAAGAAGTGGATGCCATGGCTTAACTAGATCTTATTAGGGTCTGTTTGGAAGCCTACTTGAGAGATGATTCACATATATGGACTACTATACAAAGCAAATACTCTTATTTACTACGACATGATTGTTGTGGCATTAATTAGGTAAAAAAGAAAAAATCATAAAAAATTGTACAAGAGTTGGCAAAACCCTAAGCTGCAAGAGGTCCTCACCTAGCCAAACCCAACATAGATATTTAACAAAAAACAAAATCGCAAAAAATGTGCAAGAGTTGGTGAAAACCTAAATAACAAAATGTCTCTACCTTAGCTAAATAACAAAATAACAGCTCATGCAATTATCTTCATTGACTCTCATATGAAATGCATGCGCATATTTAAGATAGATTGAAATCTAGCAAAATATCGGAGCAAAAAGGAAGGGATCTAATCCATATGTCAATATAGGAAACTTTACCATCTGAACCACTTAGAACCATTCTGTACCTTTGTTGCTATCCTAAAAGAGCGAATACTAAATCTAAGATCTTGTTCTTCGTCGTCTCCATTTGTTCATAGAATGGCAAACGTGCGTCAAATTCCTCAGCGTCTCACGTGATCCTCCTTTGTCCAAAAGTGGATCGACGCGTGACGTTTCGTCTGTCACGAGTGCGTCGTTACCGCTTTTTTTTTTCCCAGCATTATTCGATCCGAGACGAAACGGGAAAAAAAATCGCTTACCGACGGTGGCTGAACGAAAGGTGGTCCACCGGTCGCCGACGCTCCGGCTCCCTCTGATCACCGTCACGGCGCTGCCCTCCCCGATCAAAACGATGTTGGACTTGTAACTAGGGATCTCCACGTTCTCCTCGTACACCCCCGCCCGCACCATCACGATCGTGCGGTCTGCGCTATTGTTCGGCGCGAATGCGATGGCCTCCCCGATCGTAGTGAAGTTCCCCGTCCCGTCCGCCGCCACCGTCACCACCGCCGGATGGTCATCCTCGTAGTCGTCCCCATCGCCGCCATCGTCGTCGTCGTCGTCGCCGCTCTGGAGTAGCCTCCGGTCCCTCCGAGAGACCCACGCCGGGAACCCCCCGCCGCCGGAGGAGAGCAGTCGCCGCCGGTTTTCCCCGGGCCTCCCGGGGCCCGAACGGGCGACCAGGGAGAGGGAGTTGCTCACGTGCTCGTAGGCGGCAGCCCAGGACGCGACTAGGGAGGGCTTGAGCGAGCCCCGCGCGCCAGCGAGGCCCTCAAGGCACGTGGCTTTATTGGTGAGGGCGGCGCTGAGGTACGCCCGTACGTCGGCGAGGTTGCCGCTTCCGGCGGTGAGAGCGGCGGAAGACTTCTTGAGGGAGGAGAGGGTGATCTGGTGGAGGTCGCGGCAGTCCTGGAGGGAGCCTTTCTGGGACTCGACTAGGTTGGGGCTTGGGGTGGTGGAGGACAGGAGGGAGGAGAGCTTGGTGGCGGCAGAGATGGCGGACTGGAGGGAACGGAGGGCGAAGGTGAGGATGGAGGGGTTGATAGAGATAGAAATGGAGAGCTTCTGGGATTCTAAACAGGAGATGGGGTAGGGAGTGGACTGGCAAATGGAGTGGACCTTCTTGGGGTTTAGAGAGGAGGAGGAGGTGGTGGCAGTGAGAAGGAATGAGAAGATGAGAAGAGAAGTTAGAAGATGTGAACCAAGGGGAGGAGAAGCCATGGATGGGGAGGAGAAGGGAGGGTCGATTTACACATGGAGGAGGGATCTGTTATATTATTCTATATATAATATTGGTTTTGTAATGGAGAAGGAGGTAGGTGACGAGGTGAGGGATAGAGACTAGGAGGAGGGGGTGTCAGGGCTCATGAGAGAGCATGGGCGATTGCAGCGCCCACGCGTTTGTACAGGGCCCATGGACGGGGGCTGGATTTTGGTATATATTTTAAATACAATACAGGGGGAAATGGTGTACATGGGTCTGTGGGTAGCCGACTTTGAGATTTGTGTGTGATAGTTTTGTGTCCAGCTGAGATGCACTAGTCTCGGTTTTTCTCATGCTTCATCTCCTGCTTGAGTCCAAACTCTGTTTTTCTTGCTTTCGGCTTTTATGGTACACCTCAACTCCGCCTCTTGATTGAACTATTTTGCCGGACTATACCGGATTATAAGTTGGAGTTTTGCTGGAGACTAACCAACAAATACCCTTCATCTATTACTTTTTGTAGAGGACTTCAACAACTTGCAGCTCTTTGAAATTTGGTTTGGTATTGGCTCCCTCAGTGCGTATGGTGCGAGAACCCATCTCAAAGTACATGATCCATATAGAGTACTTGATCTTAAAGTAACAATACTTTATTCCAACCCATCGAGCTGTGGGACCTAAACCACAAAATTCGATGTCGGATTAGATGGATTCCCCGCCATCTCAATCCCAGTAGGGGTCAGACCTCCTTCAACGTACCATTTTCTTTTTCTGGTTTCTTTTTAGCCACCATAGAAACCTGTGGACTGGTTGGAGTCGCCCATAGATTTTTTTTCTGTGAACGGAATTGATCATTAAGGGCAAAGACACTGGTCTTCTTATTTGTAATGTTGTGTCGTTTCAAATTGTTCGGCTTTTAATTTTTCTTGTTTTTTCCCCATCCTTTCTCCCCATAACGACACATGGCATTATGGACTACAAGACTACCGGGTCACCCGAATGGCATTGGAATTTTTGTCCCCGGCTTCAATGGAAAAGCGTAGAAGAAAAACGGCTCAAATGACAAGTTTACAGGAGGAATGACGGTTAACAAGACAAAGGAACTAAGACTTGCCTAGTACTTCAAGTGATGAACGGAAGTTCCTTGGTTGGCCCTTTTTCTTTTACATTTACTTGGAATCTCGTGACGTGAAAGGACAAATCTTGCATGTGACTCCTCTCTTTCACGTCTACATCTCACTGGCTATTTGATTGAATTATTCTTTTCATTATACCAAAAAAAAGAAATCATTAGGTTAGAGTAGTAGGGATCAGATGGTTGGCACTCCTAACTCCTTTGTTTCCCAAAGTCCCTGAAAGTGATAACAAGGCACCTACGGCTAGCTTGAGCATATTGCCATTAACCAAGATATATGAGTGCGTCTTCCATCACACTACTCATATTTACAAAAAAGCAAACAATACTACAAATTAAGTGGCATTCTATGCAGCTTATCATTCTGAAAATTTTATCAGGATGAATCATGCCTCTGTTTCATCTTCTTTACATTTTTTTCTTCTTTCTGAATTTACGAGCTGCACTCATACTCGTTGTCTGTGAGTCGCCGATGTATGAAAAAAAATAGACGTCAATGACATATATCATGCGTAGGTCACGGCATGTCCAATTTACAGTTGAAACTGTTTCCGTCAAGGATAATATATATTTAGCTGCAACATGTAGCGAGTTTTTAAGATTCATGCGTGTTTCCATGAGCACTTTTTTGTGCGATCATTGGATTGCTTTTTTGTGTCATAGACCAAACATGACTCTCAATTGTCTGATGTGTATCGAACAAGATATGCAGCAGAAAAAAAATGTGCTCTCGGCCACACCGGCCTCCTCCGATTAACCTTCTCTTTCCTAATAACAGCCTCAGTAGGCTAGATGTGGAAGTCTTTATTAAGATGGCAAGTGGATAAAAGACAATTGATTTCATCAAGATATCTCGAGTTCTAAGCAGAAACAATTCCCTTCTTCTTTTTTTTTTCTTTTTTTTTCTTTTTTTTGATAAAATAGCATTTCATATTACTCTTAAATGAGTACAGCTAGCTATCAGCAGAAAGAAAATAAAACAGAGCCTCAGAGACATCAATATTCCTAGTCCAAATAATCTTTTCAGATTGCCGAGCAACAAAAGAGGTAATCCAATCAGCCGCTCTGTTTGCCTTCCGATATACATGTGCTGCATGAAAGGAATCTATCTTCCCATTCAATCTGTAGATCTTCCGAATCAGTGGGTGGCGATATCCAAATCTATCCACTACTCATATCTAGTCAATCACCGTAGAGGAGTCACCCTCTAGGTAAACATCATCTGCACCAAGTACCTTCCTCGCATAGGAGACGCCCTCTCAGGCTGCCCGTAACTCTCCTTTCTGTTCAAGTTACCAGATAACTACCAGCAAAAATGTACAAAAGAGAAAGTATCTTAGTGCAATCTAATTAATGTCCAAGATCTCCACATCATTTAAAGACTGCATGCAGTAGGACTTAATGCACCATTTGTTGAAGTATACACACTAATCTATTTAAGGCAAGTTAGTAGTACCAATGCTTCTGCTATGGCCAAACTTGATCTACGTGGCTAAAAGGTCTAGCCACAGATCGTGATCAGAAGTAGGAGAAAGTCAAAGCCTTGTAAAGGTTCAGCATGGAGGTTGGGATCATGCGCTAGAATTTAGATCTCCAAGATATTTTAGCGGGCGAGGGAGCAAGGAGACAGAGGGCACTGCAAAGAATGCAAGCTTTGGGAATTGGGAAAAATGTGAATCAGGTATTCTGCGGGAGCTAAAATATTATACATGAAAACCTACAGATATTCCCTTCTTTTTATTTCTGGTCCTCCTGAACTGGATGATAGGATGCATGCTAGCTCAAGGATTGTTCTTTGGTTAAGTTTCATGTAACACTACAGTATGGCAAGATTTCGATCAACAAGTTCCAAACAGCCATCTCAGCCTAGTAGGATTAATCTGAAAAATGGCTGGTTAAAACTTGGTTTCGGTCAAATAAAGGGCCATTAATCCAATTATGATCTTTGCAATTAATCCAAGATCCCAGATGGTGTGAACCGTGAACAGACCTAATTATTTTTGTATTTTGTTTGTTTTGGAGAGAGTGGCTGTCTCAGAACTTAAATCCATGCCATTATAACTTCCAAGTCCAACCTTTTTAGTGTGTATGGAGAACCAAAAAAAGAAAATGAAACTTAAGCCTTATTTCGAGATTTCTTCCCTCTTCTTTCAATTTTTTTTCGAGAGATCCAGGTTGAGCGGGTTGAAATTTTTTTTTCTCCCTCTAATCAGATCAACTTCATTTTCTACTTTATAACCAATAAAAATCAAAACAAGTAGGTGTAGTTAATGAAATTGCATTATATATCTCACCACGATAGCTAAATTTATGTCATGTATTTGTGATGACCAACGTGCGTCTTAAATATATATTCTTTCTAAAATTGTTGAGAGACCAAACCTACGAGTTATGTGCATAGCTTCCATCTTGCCACATAATTCTTTTTAGGTACATGTCTTCTTTTTTTTTTTGCTAGAATGGATGAATCATGCATAACGGATACGAATACACCCAAGAATGTCAAAAAATAAACAAGTCCCGGAGTGTACCGGGTAATTCCCTCTTCTCTAGCCAAAAAGCATCTTCAGAATGATCAACCACATACGAGGCTACTCAATCTGCTTTCCCGTTGGCCTCTAGATACACATGCTTTTTCTATAAGACCATTCCACTACTGATCATAGCCTGAATATTTCTGAGCAACAGATGGTACTCGTCCACCCTTTATATTTTTTGCTAAATTCAATCAATAATTATAACCGAATCATCTTAAAGTATGATAGCACTAGCTCGCAGCTCATGCAATGTATATTATATGTCGGCCCAGGCTGCCCGCAACTTCGCTCCCGGAGGCACATGGCTTGGGGCGGCCAAAGTGGCAGCTGCTGATAAGATAAGGTTGGTAGATTGGCGCATCAAGTCCCTTCATGCCCGGTCCTCCCACTCTCCAATGGCTATCCTTTTCACCACATTTTTTTTCCTTTCTTTTTTTTCCCCCTGAAGAAAAGAACTTGGCGTTTGCCCAGACCAGTGATCGAGGCTAACCAGCAGACAGCGTCACCAACCGTTCGCCACTTTGGTTATCGGTGGGCGGTTTTACAGAAAAAGGTAAGAACCGACAGAGAGCTACCTTTTCGAAAGTTTTACTTTCCATGGAGCCTTCGAGCATCCAAGCGTCGTGGGAAGATTACTTTCCATGGAAAGTTGCTCTCCGTGCCGCTTTCGCTGTCTGTGCGTCATACTTGCCCATCACAACCACTCCAATCATTGATCATTGGCCCCCGCTCCCTCCCCCCAACCCCGCCTTTTTTCTGCTGTGACGGTGTTGCAGGTTAGCTCGATCCTATTTGAAGATGACTCGGCCACAGCGATTGGATGGATTCAAAGTGGCTTCGGCGGTGCTGGCAAGGGCCACCTCATGCTTCAAGACATTCGGACCATAACAAGTGGTGATGTAGTTTTACAAATCAAACATGTATTTAGAGAGACAAACGAGGCTGCGGATTAAGTAGCTTCGTATGTGGCTAGTCACTTCGGGGGCATCCTGTGGGTTGAAAAAGAGGAGTTGCCTATAGTGGTCCGAAACTTGCCGTTTTTTTTGATTTTTTTGGATGTATCTGTACTAGAACCGTATGAATCATTCGTCTTGGTAAAAAACAAAAACACCGCGCTGTTCAAGCAATATGGCTGGAGAAAGATTCGCTGAGTGTTCTCACAGATTCATAAAGAGTGTTATTAAACAAAGAGATTCATGAGGAGTTCTTGATCGTTCTTCAACATACATGCGTTTTACTCCATTAAATGCCAAATGTTCGCATTTCGTAACTAAATAGTTTTTAAAAAAGATGTGTATGGCTGTTGGTTATAGAAGGCGGAAACTGATATTTCTCTTAATTCTGCAAGAGTTTTTTTCTCGCAAAGTTTTTCAAAAAATATGGGACCTTCTAACAGTAATAGTTTTCTTCCACAAGGAATTAAATATTAACATTGGCCTGTTTTACTTCTAAGAAAAACGAAAAATACACTTAGTTCTTTTCAGAACGAGAACAAATAAATTTGCAGTATGGGACTTTTCAACCATGTCCATCTTTTTCAGTCTTTCTCCCTTCTTTGTGGTTGTTTCTTCCGGAAGAGTAAATCAGTGATGAATTAAACGTCTAGAAAACTAGACAAAAATGCCTATATGCTCTCTCATACCACTCGAACTCTTGTTTTCTAGAGATCCATAGCCTTATAAAAGTTAATGAGATTAAGTAGTTGTTTTGGTCATTATTCATAATAACAATATTCACAACAAAGAAGTCTAATTAAGTTAATATATGGAGATTTTTGGCTGCACATGGATGCAATATGCTTGTGCTTTGTTAAATGTCGTTGCATGTTAGATTTTTTTTTTCCAGGAAAGTGATGAGTAGTTATTTTTGGAGATAGCACAATGGGCCAGTGCCTGTTAGAAGTTAGATGTATTAATTCACCAAAATTCATCAAGGAGTATAATAGTTCCTATTAGACAATTCACAAATTTAGCTTCAATTGCATGCTTCTTTTTCTAATAAAATTTTCAAGAGGTAAAAATAGAATATGCAGGCTCGAAGGAGAGTGTAGCACCTTCCGAATTTTTCACGTCTATAAGAAGACGAACAGTGCGGCAGACTGGATCGCCTCCTATGTTGCAATTATGCGGAAGAGATTATTTGGATAGATCAGTGTGTATTTTTTTCTATTTTTGTTGGGTGTTCTCATGCACGTATAGTGTGAGTAATCGTAGGAGAAAAAAAAAGAAAAAGAAGAAGTAGGGGAACAAAAAAGAAATAAGAAAAAAAAAACAAATTCAGTCAAGACATCAAGGCCCAGTTTTAAGAAACTAGCCCATAACATGATTAGACACATCCTCAACTTGGACCTGCCTTGGATCATATCACTGTAATGCTTCTTTTTATTATTATTCCCCTCTTTTTGCCGTCTATCTCATGCCACCTTCAACGGAGCAACCTTGAAATATTATACACATTAATTGTTAGAAAACATAACATGATTAAAAAGATTCTCATGGCTTTGATGTATTTTCCAAATTCAATACAAATAATAAACAAGTTGCAATATGTACGAGTGGTGGAAAAGTTTGCAGCACTTGTAACAAATGGTCCCTCTATAAACGAAGGCAAGTTTATTTTCACATACTATTTACTCTTTATCTCACACCATTAAATTAATCATATTCTCACAAGTGTGGAAGGAAAGCAAACTTTTATAGATAATTTCTACGATGATGGAATTAATTGTTGAAACCAGAGCAGCCTGGGATGGACTTCTGATAGTCTATGTGTCACCCCGAACCTAGCCTGGTAGAAATTAGTGCGACAAACTCTTATCACACGCCGATCCGAAATCGCGATCTGAGAGTCACAGCAACCGCCACATACTTATAGAAAAATCCATTTACAAGCATGCAAGGCATCTTATCTTGATATCATAATTAGATAGTAAAAATAATTTAAATAATAATATTCAAATTTTAATTAAATAATAAAACTAAAAGTCTTACCAAATTAATAATATTTTAAAATTTTTCATCAATCTAAAATAAAATCTAGTCTAAATAAAGATGTCAAAATCTTGTCTCTAATCGCTATCGCATGATAAATCTCCGAGCCGAGCTAATTCTTCGGATTTATAAAAACAATAAGAAATCGCATAATGAGCTGGACAACTTAGTAAGTAATAAATACCTTAACTAGGCAATTCTTATAATAACATAAATATAAATACAAATTATGGTGAATCGATATAAAAATATAATCAATTCTATTTCAAAATACAAATATGTTAAAAATTTATATCTTTTAAATACTCGTATACGTAATCATAAATCCTATTCGAAACAAATCACCGGCTAGCACTGAGCTTCCAAAGGTTATAGAGGAGGAAGAGAGGACTTATTCAAAGATTGTCAAGTTTTTATCTAGCTTTCTGACGATAAATGGCAGCAGCGGCGGCGCAATGACGATCAATGGATCAAGGAAAAAAAAACTAAGAAATCCTGTGACTACTCTCCGGTTAGGGCTAGTTCTCCAGCAGGGGGAGGATGGGGGAAGCTTGTATAGAGCAGAGACTAGGAATTTTCTAGTCTTCGATAGAGTCCAAGGAAGAGGAAGACTCGCCCTCATCCGCCATGCTCAACAGGCCTTCGGGCCGTATTTGGATGCTAGGTCAGGCCAATAGGCCAGCCAAATGAGGCAGGGCCACACAACTCTATTGTAGAAACAAGGTCCCAAGACAATTGGAAACAAAACACTCGAAGCTTATATCAACAGTATGGAAAGGCATCACCAAAGGTAAGCAATCTCTTCAAACAATGCACCTTCTTCTATCCTAGAAATGGAAAAGAAATATCCTTTTGGAAGGATCAATGGAGTTCTTTGAATCCCCTCGAACAAGGACTACCAGCCCTCTTCACATTAACATGAAAGCCAAGCATCACTTTAGATGAATTCGTATCCATAGATCCCAAAAGCAATTTGTTTCAAGAAGACCCACATCTAATTGCTGGTGCATTTCAGAATCACCTAGATAGAATTAAAACAGTAAGGCCAATAGAGAAATCAAATTCGGTGATTTGGAAATGGAATAATAAAGGAATCTTAATAGTGAAGGATTGCTACAACTTTCCAAGCGATGGGGGTATCTTTTTGCATTTCGCCAAACATAACTAAAGGAACCGATACAGGAGAAATGTATGTATGTATGTGTGTACACACACCACAGTCGTGTGTGTATGTGTATGTATGCATGCATGTATGTATGTATGTACATAGAAATATAACTTCTTATGTGATCAAATAAGAATCGGTGGGTTGATCAAAGTGGGGTTCCGGTCAAAAAACATAGAAGAACTCCCAAATTCAAAATCTGATCAATTTATAATTAGATTAGAAAATATAAATCCATACATGACCCAATTCAATTTACATATACTTGCATCCTCCCACCAATCAATCTAAATTTTTGATCATCAATTGTATATAACCAAAAAATAAAGCAAAACATAGCATACAACTATCACAAACAAAAAAAGAAAATCATATTTCAATTGCAAGTTACAAAAAAAAGTAGTCAATGATAAACTAACTAAAATATAATAATAAGAATAAAGTAGGCTATAAGAACTAACAACTTATCATTTGAGCCGATTACTCTACAATTGCTAGCATGTGTATTCTTATGTAACTATACATCAAAAATCTAATATTTAGGATGTCTTCGATTTAGGTGACCAATCAGGTTCGAAACCTAAATCCAAACCTATCCATTTGTAAAATCTGGTAAATTTCAAGTTAATTTGTTCTCCAAATTCGAATTTAAAAATGGTCAACTCGAGCACATTTGGCTGATGTGGTCAGGCTTTGCTACTGCTACTAGGAGAAGAGAAAAAATCGTGGAATTATGGCACATAAGGGAAGAGAAGAAAAAGGCCAATTATCCCACATTGGGGCAGGGGAGGAAAAATAAGTAAATAGAATAGGGTCTCGTAAGTTTGGAGCTGAGATCGTTCTTTTAATCTCTCTCATATATAGGAAGTATTTTTAAAATCTACAGATTATTTTCAATACCCCCAATTCTGGCTCCTATAATTAAATACTTAAAGTTTGAACAATATCATGATGGATCACAACGAAACTTAGATATCATCCATCTAACAGTGAAGATTTGAGTGTCATGAAGGATCACAGTCATTCAGTGTCCTTTTGGCATACACGTGTGAGAATTGCATATGCGCTTCCGATCTCTTCAAGGCGCGGTGATATGGTGGAGCTCGAAACTTGATTAAAAACTGATCGAGCTTTAATATTTAAGTTCGAACTCGATTCGATAAAAAAAAAATCAATATTTGAGATCTACTCGGCTCAACTTGAATGTCAATTGATTCATACTCGAATATGAGCTCGAATTCATGCCTTTATCATAATTAAAAATATGATCGAAACAAAATATAACATAGCATTATATTTTAAATATTAAATTAATAATATATATTATAAATAAAAAAATATAAAATACACGATTAGATTTGTGAGTTTTTGAACCGTGTATGTTGCTATTTAAGCTTTACTTAAAAAATTGTCGAGCTACTCAAGCTCAATTTATACTCATTAATAATTAGGTCAAGTCAAGTCGAGCCCAGATTTAACTCGAGTGAGCTGCTGGGCTCCTTCGTACAAACTAAGCGAAAATGGCGGTCCGGTTGTCCCTGTGGAAGCCAACAAATCAAACGGTTAATACTCCACCATCAATCTAAAGATAGAATGAACGGTAGATTGCTTCAAAGAAGTAAAACCGCCGGCTCTGCTGTCTAAGTTGAGCTGCAATTCAGACATGTCGAGAGTAGCATGGGAACCAATGATAACACGCCACCTAGCCTAAAACGATGACGTGGGCGGTAACCATTAAGCTTATGGCGTGGAAGCCGTTCCAAAGGTGAAGCGGGGAGTTGGAGAATGCACTTAGATATTACTGCCCTTGTTTCCAAAGATAATGACAATATAACCACCGTTCAGCAGCCCACTATAACGCGAATTTACGAGAAGAATTGAGGGTTGTTTAGTAATTTCATAGAACCACCGTTCTGGAGGGGTCTCTATCGGCGCTTCGAAACCCTCGATCGAGTCTCTGGTGATTGCTCGAAGCTCTATTCGGAGGCTTCATCGCGATCGCCATGGCCGCGCCCTTCTTCTCGGCGCCGTTCCAGCCCTATGTTTACCAGGTGTCCTTCACTTCCCCCATCTCTTCTTGATTCCCTTTGGAAGCTAGGGTTTCTGCTGGAGTTTCTGTTTAGGATCTGAAATCTATCCAGGGAGATCTTTAGGGAATCTTGGTAGATTTCTATCGATTTGTTACGACTGGGGAAAATTTTCATGATATGAACTTGTGCTTCGATTCTGGTTGCATAACCTTGTCAGCTTCTTTAATTTCTTTTACTGCATTTTGTTGTGTTTTGTTCAATTTCTTTATTTTTCTGCGCTTTTCTTTAATTCTTTTGACTGTTTTTTGTTGTATTTCATGTCCGGTTTATCGGTCTTATTCGTTTATTGAATCCGCTCTATTCATCTATTCTGCTAAATTTTTATAAATTATCCGGATTTTTTTTCAATTGAGTTAAATTTTTGTGTTAATTAAACTGTGTGCTTGTTATTTTAGGTTTACAGGACTGGTCGTTGTAACTCCTAATAAGTCCGATTTTTAGAATTAGACAACAGAAGTCCCCCTTTTCTTTAATTCTTTTTCTCTCTCGCTACCATGCTCACTGCGCCTAAGTCTCCCTGAATAAGTTTTCTTTCTATGTAACTTGAGGGTATACGAGGTGGTTACTTACCATTAAAATCTAAAGTTCTTATTCATTGGAAATGTGGCAGTTGCCATGGAATGTTGGTAAACTAAAATATCATATGTGATGAGAATCATTATCACTAAACTTGTTGGACTTATCAAATGATTATGTAATGCAGAGTCCTGAAACAACAGTGACCCCTTTTCAAATATTGGGTGGAGAATCACAAATTTTACAGGTACTTTGAAGTAACGACTTTTTTGAGTACCTTTTTTTTTCAATAGTACTTCTAATTTTTGCACATCTAATCGGAATCCAATTTCCAGATAATGCTGAAATCACAGGAGAAGGTAACAGCAAAGCCAGGCAAGTCAGTCTTCATTGTATTTTTGTGATCAATTAGATACTATTTTTCTGAATTCATATATTAGTTATATATTTAATTTTGTTCCTGCATGCTGCTTATAATCATTTCTGGTTTGCTCTTATACCTTGCGTGCCTAACCTTATATCATGTAGTGGTTGGTACCACAAGTTCCTGATGTACCATCTACTAATAGCTAATCACTTTTGTTTCTGAGTATATGATACATACTGCATAATCAAAAAATAGAGGTATTACAACAATAAGGTCATCTTTTCTGTCATTTTTCTGCTCGAGATCTAATTCGTAAAATTAAGCAGGCGCTTTGTTCAGTTATATCATTCTATGCTTGTAAACTGGTTGCTTGTCATTTGTATATTGAATCCAGTTAAGGAACTCAATGTTTTATCTTGGAAATTTTCCTTAGGTACAATGTGTTACATGTCTGGGTCCATTCAAATGGACAATAATTACTACCCTGAGAATGAAGGGGGTTTCTGGCAGTGGCTTTTTGGAAAAAGTGTAACAAGCACAGTTTTTTTTAATTCGGGTTTAGAGGATGGATTTGTGGGAATTGCAGCACCCTCTCCTGCAAGGATACTCCCGGTTAGTATATAAATGATATTTTAGCTAAATTTCCATATATAATCATGGTATCTCAACCAAAATTTATTTTTATGATGCAAGAGTTTCAATGCTACAAATCATTATTAGAATTTGAGATCCAAAAAATCCAGCAAGAGCTTCTGCTTCTGATTTTGCAATTTCTGTTTTAGTGACCAAATCCTTTCTTCTCCTTTTCTTTGGATATCTAAAAGCTCTTCATCTTTTTCATTCTTAGAATTATTGATTGTTGTTACTTCCTCTTTTTCTCTAAACCATTTTCCAGCATTGCCCTTGTTCAATGTCAACCATTCATCAATTCTTACATACAGGAAGATCAGGTGAACGTTTGGAATTCGGCATCATGCCGCACAAAGATTTCTATCGCCATTGCTTTTTTAAGAGTGCCTAAATTTCTTCTTCTTTATTTATAAAAAGCCTTGTTCAGAATGTAATATTTGAAAGCATTCTGAGGAAGAACTAATCATTTTTTTAACTTTGTGCTTTGTGAGATGAAGTCCTTCTAGTTGCAAGATAAGACTGCATCATTAATTACCATCATGTAATTGGAGCAATATTAGTTACCATCATATAATGATCATAGTAATAATAGTTTCTTGATATTAAGTGCAACAAGATGAATGATTATCATTCACACGAGTGGGCTAATATGTCACCCCAAGCTTGGTTTTCTTCTTTGCTGCCTTCATCTTAGTGATCTTCTACAATTCTACTTACGGTGCCCCCTCTTTGCCTTTCCAAGGTCCATCCTGCCATCTCATGGCCCTCACTAGTATCAGCAATAAGAATGTCTGAACGGTGCCCCCTCTTTGCCTTTCCAAGGTCCATCCTGCCATCTCATGGCCCTCACTAGTATCAACAATAAGAATATCTGAACCACGGAAACCTCTGAGAACACACCCATCTGTTGATAAGAACATCACTGCCATGGTCACTGCTTCAGTCGAAGTAGATGGTTGCTAGAAGTCAACAGATTTTCCTAATTTCATAAAATGGTGACTGCTTAAGGATGCGAAGGAGTATGTTATGAATTTTTCCCCCTTACTCTTGCCTCTTTAGGGACAGTCTTCTGCTGATATTATCTTAATGAGGCTAAGGCCCAATGCTTCACTTTTGGCACCACATATGAATTTCACTGACATTTCAATTTCTTTGGAAGGCAGCTGAAAATATGTCATTTTCCATTCAGTTATTATCGCAACATCTTAAATACAGAGCTTTCAGGAAAAAAAAGATACTCAATATATCCTTGTTTATGGAAGACCATTTATTGAATTTTAAATTATTGTTAGAAATGCTGATATTTTTGCTAAAGATTGCTATGTGACTTTTTTTTTCATAGATTGACTTGGCAAATTTTGGTGGAGAAATTCTTTGCCAGGTATAGTAGATTCCTTCATTTTTCTTGCTTTATCTAACTATTCTTGTTCTAAGAACATATTCATGTAGTTTTTATAATTTGTGATGCTAATGGACTGGCTTGACTCTTATTTCATTGTTTCCTACCACTAACTCATGTCAGTTGTCGGATGTACATGCCAACACAAGTTGTAGGACTAGCTCATCTTGATTTGCTTTCATGGGCCTGCTATTATGAGCCAACTATGTATAAATCATTAATATTTGATATTACACTGTATTCTTTATTTCTTTTAATGTCATGTATTCCATTTTTTTCTTTTTTTAATTTCTATTTTATTCGTGTTGGTGGCTACAACCCTGCTTAGCCTTAATAATACTCTTGCTTGATAAGGGCGGAGCACCTCACTCTCCTCCACCCCCCCAAAAGAAAGTTGAAATTACAAAAGTTAACTAATTAAATATCTTTTTTGATAAAAAATATATTTACATGTATCTATACATATTGAAGTCATGCCTACTATTTTTAAAATAGTTATAAATAGTAATAGGTTTGCGTTGCAAATTATAATTCTTATAAACTATATAGTTTTTTTTTCTCTATTTTAATTTGGATAGGAAGGAGAAAGCTTGAGATTCTACATTTTGGTTTCATTAGTATATTACAAATATTTTTTTAATTTCAAAGACAAAAGTGAAAGTTTTGATCTTATTTTATCTAAAATAATTTAAAATAAAAGAATATTAACAATCTCCCTTTGGAGAAACATAGATCAAATTACTACAGCATAGTATATAAAAAGATTTTAATGATATAAGAAGTTACAAGTATCATTAAAGTAAATTAATAAAATGTCTCACTATAGATTGTTGTAACATTTTATGAATGTTTCTGTGCAATGAAAATTTTAATAATTTTCAAATCAAAAGTATGAAATATTTCTCCTATGTAAGCAAAGTTTACAATCTTAGAATAGTTGATCAAACAAAATTTCTAAACGGATTGAAAATCTACAAAGTGCTTTTTCCTTCTCTTGTGGGCCTAGAAACCATAATCTCTCTTTATTTTTCTCTCCATGTAGGGCTGCAAGCTGTCTCACCCAGGGAGATAAATCTTTCCTTTTTAATTTATCTTTTTTTTATTTATTTACAAGATTTCATTTTTTTTGACCTGGGAAAGCAGTGGGCGAGAGGTACATTAGTTATATGGTTTTAAATGGGCAACTAACAGATTCATGAAATCCAATATCCAATGTAGTTTAAATAGTTGTTTCCAAGTAAAACTCCATATTTGAATTTAAGATTTGCATAATCTCATATAGTGAGATATCTTGAGACTTAATAAAGAAACTGGAAGGGGAATAGGTGCCACCTAATAAAATAGTGAGAAGGAGAGAGGAGGAGAGGGGGGGGGTGCGGGTTACATGCAATAATCCAAAGGAATTTTCAGACCCAAGGTGTTGGGATTTTCTTTTT
>JAOXJJ010001100.1:21982615-22033133 GCA_025769935.1 Phoenix roebelenii | reverse complement strand
GTGAGGGTGTGGTGGTACAACCACGAAGGATGCGAACCCAGTCCACCGCTCTATTGGTCACTCATTAGATATAACTAGCTCCCTAACACACCACCAAATGTCCTAGAATGGAAGGAGGCGATTTACATCTTTAGTATGCTTCTGGATCCAATCAAGCACAGTAACTGAGTCACCTTTTAGATAGATGAAGTCCTCTTGCATGTAAAACCTCGCATAAATGGTGTCTGCCCAGATGGCCCTCATATAAATGGAGTCCACAGTAGTTTGTAAAGATGAATATGCAATGTATAATTTGAAGATTGAATCTTTTTGATCTCTTGACCATTCATTATCCTGAGCAACTACATTGTAATCTACTGCATCTCTTTGTATAACACTTTATGAGAAAAAAGAATAAAGTTTTAAATGACTTATGGGAGAACATTAGTTTGAGAAATGACTTGGAAACAATGTATGAGCATGATTTACATAACTGCTTGGAACAAAACCATGGTTATGGGATCATATTGAAGTCAAGCAACTACTTAGATCTAATAATATAATATATGCTAACTCTAAAGACACAACTAGTTGTTAGCACATGCAGTGCATGCGGCACTCTAGGTGAATGAATGTGCATTGTAGTTCACCTCTTTAGAGAAAAATTGTAGTTCATTTTAAAATCCAAATCTTGGAGGTTGAACTTATAAAATATTGAGACTAAGTAGGTGGAGGCGGCATATTATCATTGTAGTTTTTATTCAAAAAGATTTAAATAACTAATATAAAGAGAAAAAGGCTATTCACTTAAAAAAAAATTTATCCAACATCACGACTTAACCCAATATAAATTTTTTCGACCTAGATAAAACTCTAACATCATAACCCAAGTCAAGATCAAAACTTTGACCCATACTCATCTATTTAAAGTTCGGTTAGAGAATTTGACCCACGTCAAACCCTAACTAAAAAATCTCTGATCCAAACCCAACCCAAATAAGATCGGGATGGATCAAATTTATTGGAGCAGGTCAATTTTTTCCACCCTACTCATGAGTACAAATACTCACAATGCAATAGAAAACAATAGATTGCAAAACCAAGTGACAATGCAATTTCTCTTCCCTTTCTCTTAATTTAGACGGTATCCTCCTAATAGTGGGATCTGGGATCTAGAAACCCAGCCCAGGTGGAAGGGACAAGGAAGCCCACCCATCATCCGTTTTCCGTGGGCCCCACATCTGCGCCGTTGCCGTGCGGCCCACTTTAACCAACGCGGTGAAGGCGGTGAGGTTTTAACTGGAGCGGTCTGTCTATAAATACCGCACCCCGCACCACCCTCGACTACTCGTTGGAAGTTGCCTTTTTTGTCCTCCGCGTTAAGGAAACCGGGCGTCTCCTTCTCCCTCTTTCTGTGAGCGCTGGAGATATCTCTCGAAAGGAAAGGGGAAACCCTAACCCTAACTTCCTTCGATCCCCCCTCGAATTCATCCATCGCCTCGAGTTCTCTCCGGATCCTTCCCCGATTGATCGATCCAAGGCTTCCTCGCTGGTCGAGTTGGGGATTTTTCATCGGAGAAGCCGCCGTTTCTTCGTTCTCTCCTCAAATTTCCGATCGAAGTGCTTGTTTGGGAGATTCTTGAATTCGCCGCAGCCTCGGGCGATTCCGTAACGGCGTTGGCGATCTGTTGAGCGCGGTGTCCAATATCGCCTCCTCCGGCCGAAACCCTTAAACCGAAGGGGGGTTTTGTTGCGGAAGATCCCCTCTTCTTGTAGCGGTGGAGGTGATCGTCGATCTTGGTGATTTCGCTGCGGATCGGGGCCTTTTGCTGGTTGGATCGCTGTTCTATTCTATTGGGACGTGAAGGGATTGGCGGCGAACTCATCTCGGGTTTCTTCCTCTTTTCTCTTCCAGACAGATCGTTTCTTGATCGGAGAATAGAGCGTGATCTTCGTCAAGGATTGGAAAGGAGATATACTGCTTGTACACGTGTCTATGATTTCTGTTGTTCTAGCTTAATATCAGGCCTGTTTTTAATTTCGGCCTTAAAATTTAGTTTGCTGCTCGTTGTTTAATTTCCAGCAAGTTCTGTGTTTTTGGTTGATCTGGTTTGCAATTAGATCCGAAGAAAACCGGAAAGGAAAAATAATGGCTGTGTATTATAAGTTTAAAAGTGCCAAAGATTATGATTCTGTTCCAATTGAGGGTCAATTCATATCCGTTGCCAATTTGAAAGAACGAATTTTTGAATCGAAGCATTTGGGAAGGGGTACCGATTTCGACCTTATGGTCTCCAACGCGCAGACTAATGAAGGTTGGTTCTTCTTCTAGACTAGGTTCTCTTGATTGATTTGTTCATGCAGTTTACTTATAGGATTATAGTTCAACACGTTCAGCATTATCAGTTATTAGACTAAAAATATAAAAAAAGGATGGATTTGGAGTATTTTTAGATAATTGTGCTTGAATATTTAAGAGATAAGGGGTAACTGAGTTTGTGAGATTGTGCCTAGTATTTGATTGATAATGTGTCTGTTGAGTTAGTTTGCTGGGAGTTATGCGGGCTGCGCTAATGTCACTCTGGATTTTTATAGACTTTGTGTTCTTCCATTTTCGCTTTCAGAATATGTAGATGAAGGTGCCATGATACCCAAAAATACATCAGTATTGATTCGTCGCGTCCCAGGACGGCCCCGGAAGCCTATTGTTACAGAACGAGACGAGTACTATTTTGCACTCTGAATCCTGATCATTTGATTAGCTCTTCTATGTACATTTGCTTTATGCCTTAGCCAATGAATTTAGATTTGTTTGTGTGAGAATGATGTAGTTTTACTGAAATATATTTTTAAACTTTGTTGGGATTAAATTTCATAAGGCAACTTTAAGACAATGTTGAATTCCTGACCGGATCCTTTGATTGAAAGTTTGCATTCTATCTGCAGGATGAAAGTTGTAGAGGACAAGGTAGAAGATCTTCCACCAGCAAGTAACACTTTGCTTGGTGATTCATCTACCATGAAATATGTAAGACTTAAATTTCTGGATACGATTCCCTATGCTTAATTTTTTTTTAAAAAAATTCTGAACTGGTGTCGACCACCATTATCTTAGTTCTTGAATGGGTAATGAGTGGATTTTCCTGACTGTTCTCATCTTTGATTGATGGTAAGGATATTAATTTTACATTCAATCTAATTTCACAGCCTGAAGAATCTGAATGGGATGAATTTGGTAATGATCTTTATGCTATTCCTGAAGCACTTCCTGCTCTGTCAACCCATCCAGTAGTAGATGTTTCTCCTGCAAATAAGGTTGACGAGGATAGCAAGATTAAGGCTCTAATCGACACACCTGCCCTTGACTGGAATCGGTGAGACATTTAGTTGAAAATTTGACATTTCTTACATATATTTTGGAGTTAAAAAGCTTAGAAAAGTACAAGAGAATGAAGTAGCAATGGCAGCCACATTTTTTTTACCAATGAGGAACCATTCATAACATAGTGTTTTTCACTGGGTCAAACCCTTTGCAGTCAAACGCAAGAAGGTTATGGTGCTGGAAGAGGCTTTGGTAGGGGAGTGGGTGGGAGAATGATTGCTGGTCGTGGTTTTGGTAATCCTTTAAAAACCTGTAGTGCTCATCATGCTTGTCTCTTTTCGTGTATTGATACTGTTCTTCATTCTTGTGTCATTTTCCTTCTTTGATTCTTTGACTTACGTGCAGATCCTCACAATAAAATTAAGTTTGGTTAATTTTGTGTTTGTTATATTTATGTGCCTTTAAAAGTAGCATATGTTCTTTCTGTTTTCCTACATATACTTGTGATACTAGGGACCTCGCAAATGCATTCGTCCCTTGTCTGTTTATTGGGATGTTTCTTTTCTGATGTATCACATTTTAGAGTTAAAACATTTGTTATCCATTTTTCTATGGACTTTTGTTGCAAGAGTAAATGAGTTAGTAGATGATGCATGCTGCATGTTTACTTTATTTTATCTTCCCATTGTTCTGGATTCTGACATTTTCATTTTTGTCACTAAATGAAGGCCGAGGTGGACTGGAGCGCAAGACGCCTCCAGCAGGCTATGTTTGTCATAGATGCAAAGTACCAGGTATTTATAATATGGTGACATATGAGGTCCCTGTCATTGTAATTAATTGTTTTTTCATCATTGGGGATCACCAATTTATGTACCTTAAGAGAAATTTCTTTTCAGGCCATTTTATCCAGCATTGCCCCACAAATGGTGATCCAAACTATGACATTAAAAGGATGAAACCCCCAACCGGAATTCCAAGATCAATGTTGGTGACAACTCCTGATGGCTCCTATGCACTACCTGGTGGTTCTGTTGCTGTTCTTAAGCCAAATGAGTAAGTTGATGACTTCATGCATTATTTTGTGTTATTACGGTGTTGTCATAGATATGACAGATGATGAACAACTTTTGCTACATAGAGCTGCATTTGAGAAGGAAATTGAAGGGTTACCTACCACCCGTCCTGTCAGTGATCTTCCACCAGAATTGCACTGCCCACTTTGTAAAGAAGTAATGAAAGATGCTGTTTTAACTGGCAAATGCTGTTTTAGGAGTTTTTGTGACAAATGTAAGTGTGTCTCGATGCTCTGGACTTGATTTCTATCTGTTATATTATTTGGCTTACATAAAAGTCATATCCTGAAGTTTTAATATTTCCCCGTTGAGCAATTACCAATTGCTACTTTCGTACTTGTTTGACCGGCAATCATTCTCTCATTTGCTTCCACCAGGCATAAGAGATTATATTATTAGCAAGTCAATGTGTGTCTGTGGTGCTACGGATATACTAGCAGATGACCTTCTTCCCAATAAAACGCTTAGAGAAACAATTAGTCGCATATTGGAGTCAGCAACTAGTAGTACTGACAATGCTGGAAGCCTTGTTCATATACAAGGTTTGAATGAGTACTTCTCATGGTTCTTGATATGTAATTATTTATATCTTCTTGATGGAAATAACCTTTATCTTCTGGCCTTTCAGATATGGAGTCAGCTCGCGAAGTACAACCCAAAATTCCATCTCCTACTCTTTCTGCTGCATCCAAAGGTGAACCTAAGCAAGTTCCTCCAACAGAACCTTCTCCAAATGTGAAGGAAGGGGAGGCAGCAAGCAATGTAAAGGGTGCCCTTGGTGAGACTAATTCTTCGGACAAGAAGGCTACTGTGAATGTCAATAAATCTGAAGCAATCCCAGAATCAGAAAATGCAAAAGTAACATTGCCGGAGAGTTCTCCAGTTCCTGAAGAAACACAGGAAAAGTTGCTTGCTGGAGACCAAGGTGGGTGATCTGCACTTGTGATGTAATATGTTTTTTCCTTTGTTTTTAGAAAAAAAAAATATTGTGTGCAATATTCTGTCTAAAGACATGCATTGCACAAGGTGAGAAGGTGCAACTATTGTAAAGGTTCCTTCTGAGTTGCATAGCATGTTTTAGATTGATATTAAGGTGGAATCTTTCTATCCAAGGATAGTCGTAATCTAAAGTGAGAGGTTTTTTTATTTGGTGTTGGAAAAAGGAACTTTAATTGCATGCAGTAGTCTGGGGCAATAAATATGTTAGGGAAATGGCTATGGTGGATCTCTGGTTTTATGATAACCTTTCATATTGGTCTATTCTGTTCTCTTAAGATTGCTAATTTCTTCCTCCTTGTACCAGGAAAGAAGAAGAAGAAGAAAAAGACACGCCTGGCTGGCAATGGTTTGTGCATTACCTTATGTTTTGTTCTATGTGGATCGGTGTTACCAATCTGTGCCTTGCACAGTGCAGTGTAAAATCATTAGTTGCTTTATGTGGTATACAAATGAAAAATCAATCTAACTTATTTCCTGTTTGCTGCTTCCGTTTCCCATCTGCAGCTTCTGACATGCAATGGAGGCCTTATCAAGATTTTGGAGCTGAAAACTTTGTTGGGGTGCCTTTGGCTCCGTCAGGCTACAACCCATACTGGGCAGGTGGTGGAATGCCATTGGGAGTTGATGGATACATGGCATCATTCACGGGTCCCATGCAATACATGGGTTATACACCTGGCCCCTTTGATGTTCCTTTTGGTGGGGGAATTCTTCCACAGGATCCATTTGCTGCGCAAGGTTATATGATGCCAGCAGTTCCAAGGTATGCTTGGTTGTTATAAGTCCTCCTAGAGTTAGAAGACACCCAAGTTTTTAAATCTGAAACTGTTATCCTCTCATAAAATCTGAAACTTTAATCAGCTTTTTTTTATCCATTAGTTGTTTCTTTCGTTCATTTATGTAGGATATATATTATAATGTTTTGAAACAACTGGAATAAATAGGTTATGTACATGGTTACAAGCTTATTCTTGTTATTCTGGCATTTTTTCTCTTTCTTTTAGTTTGTTTTCTTGATAATTTTATATGCATAATTCAGTTACAGCATATGGCTGCATAAATTAACAAAAATTGTACATCTGACAGGGATATGTCTGAGTTCGGTATCGGAGGTATGAACCAGGGGCCTGGATATTTGACGAGGGAAGAATTCGAGGCTAAGAAGGCTGAACTAAGACGGAAGCGTGAACTGGACCGACTCCATGAAAGGTAATTGAAATGGTTACTATTTAGTTCTACTTTTTGGGGGGGCATCTTCTGGATTTGTTGGAGTAATGCTTTTGCGAAGTCAAACTAAAGCATTGGTTACTGTTTGTTCACATACATGAGTACATGCATAAGAGAACTGGTTTACAAAGCCAGAGAGGTATTAGCTTCCAGGTCCCAGAATGGTGATTAGTATTTTCCTGGTTTGCTCAAAAATATGCTGTGAAGGTGACATGTTTAAGGCTTGTTGTTTGTGGTGTAAGTTGTATTCAAGATAAGAATTTTAATGAAGGTGGTATGTGAAGGCTAATATACATTCTTTTTCCAGCCATAACGTTGTATAAAAATGATATATTCCCTCCTTGATCCTTTTTTCTCGATTTTAAGTTTCTCAGAGTAGTTGTGATGTCATGTTACATGCAAAAATATATTAGAAACTAGTAGGATAATTGACTTATCAGATAAGATAAAATTGTTGACCAAGGCACATGTGCATAGGTGGAGATAATTAGTGGGTGAATTGCTTATAATATGGACAGCAGAAACACAACTAAAAATAAAATGACAATACGCAATGAAGAAAAAGTTTATTCCATCTCTTTTAGTATATCAGCAGCTAATTACTAGCTTTATCTAAATCCTGCTTTCTGTTTTTCGGTGCATGTGCCAGGGTTTCGCATGTTTCTTCTGTCTTCTCTTAATATCCCTTTGTTCCTTTAATTTAGTTGAAGTGGAGTAGCAAAATTCTGTAGTTCATTATATTTGAGATCTCTCATATACTTGTAGCAAGACATGTTCCATATGTGTCCTTTTTCATATTTTTCCTCTGATCTCCTTTATTTATTTTAAGTCTTAAACTAGAATCTGTCAGTTTAACCTATTTTCGAATGCCCTGAATTTTATACATGAATAACTAGCTGTATTTCATATGTTTGGTTTTGCTGTTTCAACCCTTGCCATTGATTTCTTCACATTTCGGGCACCCTGTTTTTTAATATACCTTGCGATGCTGCACGTTACGGCATTTCAGTTTTTTTCCTCTTTGCTTTACTTTCCAGTTGTGTTATGTTCAAGCCTTTTTGCATTGTGCGCTGTTTCCTTACTACTTTTCCGTGTTTTACCATAAATTTTCTTGTGTCCTTGTTATCCCTTGCCACACTCATCTATGCTTTCTTTCAGTGAAAGCTCGTTGTTTGATGAACAAATTTTCCGCCTTGTGACTCTATTTTCATTGTCAGCAGCTTCAAAATGTTCCACTGGAGTGGCAACGTATGAGATATTATTTCTTTTGACTAGTACCTGTATCTGTATATGCTGAGGAACCCCTTTGTTCTTCCAGTCATTTATTCAGCAATCCATTGGGTTTATTAATAAAAGCGATGCCTTAAAGATCGTTATTTTGGACCTTTTTTTTTTTGTCAACGACTATCTTCTTAGCTTGATGGTGTGGATAACAAGTTTGTTGCTGCTGTTTTCAATGTGATTCCGGATGTCGCTATTGCTTGTGATGACATAATAGTCTTTCCAAGTGGACAGTCATGAAGAGGATGAGCTTGCTTAGCTTTCTTTTTATCCGGTCATCCATGTCATTTAACTCTTCCTGGATCTCGAGTCTCTTGAGTTTTGCTGGGTTTGGCTGTTCCCTTTTATGTTTGCTCAAGTTGCTGCTGCTTGGTTTCAGGGAGAGGGAGCTCAGAAGGGAGAGGGAGAGGGAGAGGGAGCCGAGAAGGGAGCCAAGTCGCACGAACGATGTCTCTTCACTGAAGTCGAAGCCCGTACGTCCTCTTTTGTTGATTCATTTGCTTATTCATTTTTGTACTCTGGGCGTCATCGTAGCAGCATTGGTTATAAGCATCGGCAGAAACATGCACTTCTGCGGCATTACTAATTTCAGGGGCCTTTTCTTGCATAACCAAAGTTGTTACTGGGCCTTGGTAATGGTGTAAGACGTGTGATTCATCCCTTTGATCGTCCTAGAATTAAATGAGAGAGTCCTCCTCGGTGCGATCACGCAGGACACCCGGTCACCAATCGGGTCTTGACACGTGCCTGCCCACCTTTCGGCCGTGAACCCATTGGTGGTCCCCCCCCTGGCGTAGCGTGGAAGTAGATCACTGGTTTCTCCTGATTTCCGGGCTACCCTCTCGGCCTCTCATTTATTGGTGAAGCTCCAGGCAATTCGAAGGATGGTGACTTCGAGATTCGCCTTCAGGCAGCTTTAATAAGCTATAGCACGGTAATGGTTAGGCAGGTTTTCGAGGGTGCAGCGAGAATTTTGGCCCTGAAATTGGACACAGGCTCCTCACGTGACGATAATCCCGGCACTGCCACCTCGCCTCGTGGAAAGAGGTTTTGAAGTAAATCCTTGTTCTCTCGAGTTTGGGGGATGTATGTGTCTAAGAAAGGGGGGGGGGGGAGTGTGTATTTCAAGCTGGCTCAATTATGTGTTTGACCTGAAGGAGACTTGTCTTTCTATTTAGAGTTGTTGTGCTATGATGACCTGATGACCCATGAGAGATTATTTTATATCGAGAAATTAGGGGCTCTTCCATTTAACCTAAATGGATCACCAGATAATGTGGCTTCTTAGGGCGCCTTGGAAACCCTATTGCCCTTGGAGTGGGACTAGTTAGAGAGTTCGCCTGCAGGGAACTCGGTGCCATCCCTTTCTATCATGGGGTATAGGCTTCTACTTATTGATCTTGAACTGTAGTCGGATTTATTGCATGGTCCTTCTTTCTGACCTTTGTGGACCTATCCTTTCATGTAGTTGAATAGGGGCCAAAAAAAGATTCGATAATACACTACGGTGTCACGACCGCAGACTTGGTCCGCCTTCAAATTTCTTTAGTCAACGGTCACTTTAAAGAGGTTGGAAAGAAAATCTATAACTTAAATTAATCGGTTTTATGAGTGCATGCATGATACCTTGATGGAAAGGCGTGTGAATTTGTTTATCTTTAAATGATTAATTATTTCAAGCTTGTGCCTTTAGTCATGTTGGGACAGAGGGCATTCTTGGCATTTGATGATCGCCGCAATTTAAAGTTTCGGCATGATTGAGCAGCATGATTAGAAACTTTATCCTTTCTAACAAGCAATCGTGCTTTGTTTCAGCGGCTGGCGTCGCGAGCGGCGAGCCTCGACCGGTCCGACCGAGAAGACCGGTCCGAGAAAGGAGACCGCCGCGGGATCTCCCGCGACTCGGGCCGCCACTCCCCGAGCCGGACCGGGAAGAGAAGGGCCTCGGACCTGGACGAGCCGCCCCAGGCCGAGAGTGCTAAGCCGGAGCGGAAGCAGAAGGGCAGCGTGTTCTCTCGCATCAGCTTCCCGGAGTCCTCCTCCGGCACCGGCGAGGGGGCCAGCAAGAAGAGGAAGTCGTCGGAGGTGCCGCTGAAGAACGGGCTGAAGGACCAGCACGAGCCGGTGGCCCACCATCGGTCCAGCTCGGACGGGCATAGAGTCGAGTGGAAGGGGTCCAAGGGTGGCGGTTCGTCGTCGATGGGAAGCCGGAGGTACGAGCATGTGTCGAGCGACGAGGAGTATCATTTCAAGAGGAAGCCGTCGTCGTCGAGGAGGGAGGCGGAGGAAGAGGGTCGGCCGGCGAGGGGATCCAGGGAGAGGGAGACGCATGAACGCGGGAGCAAGCGCCGATGAGAGAGAGAGAGAGAGAGAGAGAGAGTGGTGGATGTTGCAAGGGCTGTGATAAAGTGGGGGCTATGCCCGAATTTTATGTAATCACACCAAAAGTTTTTTATGTTTTCTGGATGGCATAATATTTCCTTATAGAATTATTGCAACCTGATCTTTTTCTACTGTTTGTGTGTTGCTGTGATTGTCTATTAAACTCTGGTTTTAGAGAGAGGCGTTGGATTGTTTTTTCGTCTGGCTATTTAAGCCACCAGTGAACTATTTTGAAGGATGGGATGAGGTCACAAGTTTGAAATTGACAAACAACATTGGGTGTTCAGATGAAAAATCTGTTTAAGTTCTTTAAAAGATGAGGAGTTTGGATAACCTAAAAAATAGAAAATAAATAAAAATTGAGTTTGAAAAGAAAAATATGTTTCATTTTCCCCTTCTTAATAGCTTCCAGCTCCAATATATACATTCTACGAAATGTTGCTACTAAAGTTATATATTTACAAGTAAATATATAGTAGAAGATAAAAATAGTTACACCAAATCAAGTCTTAGCTTTGGCCCAAATTGAGCCACTAATCCACATTTTGATTGGGTTTGATTTGAGCCAAAAATTTGATCCGATTTGGGTTCACCCAACTCACCATCCCTCGTTCCAACTTCCAACCATGAGTTGCAGCCCTACTAACCATTTGCATCCAAAAGAACGCTAGATTCGCTTTTCCCTCCACTCCCCCCGCCCCCCAGTGTCTCCAAGCCATGCCCTTCCTGGTCCCGTCGCCGCCGCCGCCCTCCCATGCTTTCGTCCCCCGACTCCCAGTCCCTCGCTGCCGCCGTCGAGCTCGCAGTCGCCGCCCGCTCCGCCCGCCTTGGCCGCGCCGTCCATGCCCAGATTGTCAAGTCCCTCTCCCCCCTCATCCCCTGCTTCCTCTCCAGCCACCTCGTCAACATGTACTCCAAGCTCGATCTCCCCTCCGCCGCGGCCGCCACCCTCGCCCTCGACCCCGCCCCCTCCGTCGTCACCTGGACCGCTCTCATCTCCGGCGCCACCCAGAACGGCCGCCCCCTCCCCGCCCTCCTCCACTTCACCTCCATGCTCCGCGCCTCCGTCCGCCCCAACGACTTCACCTTCCCCTCCGTCTTCAAGGCCGCCGCCGCTCTCCGCCACTCTCTCGCCGGCCGCCAGCTCCACTCCCTCTCTCTGAAGTCCGGCCTCATCAATGACGTCTTCGTGGCCTGCGGCGCCCTCGATATGTACTACAAGACCGGCCTCGCTTTCGAGGCTCGCCAGATGTTCGATGAAATGCCTCATAAAAACATTGTCGCTTGGAATGCCGTCATGACCAATGCGGTGCTTGACGGCATGCCTGATGAGGCCATCGATGCCTTTATGAAGCTCCGGTTGTCGGGCGAGTGCCCCAACACGATCTCGCTCTGTGCCTTCTTGAATGCCTGTGCTGGAGCTTCCTACTTGTGGCTTGGGGCACAGCTCCATGCCTTTCTGATACAATCCGGGTTTGATTCGAATGTCTCAGTGGGAAATGGGCTCATTGATTTTTACGGGAAGTGCCATTGGGTGGATGAGGCGAGGGCGGTGTTGGACAGGATGCCAACAAAGAATGATGTCTCGTGGTGCTCGATGCTTGTGGTGTACGCGCAGAATGGAACCGAAGAAGAGGCATTTAAGGTGTATTTGGATGCACGGAGGGAAGGTATCGAGCCCACCGACTTCATGGTCTCCAGTATCCTCACCACTTGTGCTGGCCTCGCAGGACTTGACCTTGGGCGATCTGTCCATGCTGTTGCCATTCGATCTTGCGTTGATGGGAACATCTTTGTCGGTAGTGCGCTTGTGGACATGTATGGGAAGTGTGGGAGCATAAGTGATGCCGAGCAAGCATTTCGGGTGATGCCTGACCGGAACCTTGTCTCATGGAATGCAATGATTGGAGGGTATGCTCATTATGGAGATGCTCATATGGCACTTGCTGTGTTTGATAAGATGATTAATAGTGGTGAGGTTGCACCAAATTACGTGACCTTGGTCAATGTGATCACTGCATGTAGCAGAGGAGGGATGACAAGGGAAGGACTGGAGTTGTTTGAGACAATGAGGGAAAGATTTGGGATTGAGCGTCGTACAGAGCACTATGCATGTGTGGTGGACTTGCTTGGGCGCGCAGGGATGGAAGAGCGTGCATATGAGTTCATAAAGGAGATGCCAGTGAGGCCATCTGTTTCGGTTTGGGGGGCACTTCTTGGGGCTTGTAGAGTGCATGGGAAGACGGAGCTGGGGAGAATTGCAGCAGAGAAGTTGTTTGAGATTGACCCTCAGGACTCGGGCAATCATGTACTGCTCTCCAACATGTTTGCATCAGCCGGCAGGTGAGAAAGGATATTTTCATACCATTAATTCCCTGAATTTGTAAGTTTAATTGATTGCGTTAGGGATAACAGAACATGCTTCTGAATGGTGGGAAAAATCGATAAGCAATACCTGTGAAATGCCATGTGATTACTTTATCTTGTTAGAGGCCTTCCTTCACATCATGCATTAGGGAACCTCTTTCTTATTTTTGTCAGCTGGATGCCCTTGCCCTGTTTTTCTACAACAAAATGATCTTGTTTTTCAGAGCTTGCTCAAACTAACTGGTTTTAATGTAGCATTGACTTATATAATGCTAGATTCTTAGAACAGCACATGACGATTCCTAGAATATCACACTGAATTCTTATTTTATGTATAGATATAATTTGGTGATAAATTATTTTTTAAGGAATAGTATTTTTATAATAATATTATAAGGCAAAGACTTGTGCTGATACAACTTAATAGTTTTAGCCTCTTTTCATTATTATATAGATCTATTTTATTTTAAATACCAACTTAAACCAAAAAACTAAATCCTTGTGAAACGAACTTGATATAAATATCTTGTAATGTACTGGGACTTGTGAGGCAAAAGAAAAGGGGAGCTCGAAAATGGTATTCTAAAAATAATTTTGCATCTTGGTAATAGCTCTGGAGTTAAGGTTGGATGAATGAGGAGGCATAGCTAATATTGATGATCTTTTACCTAAAAGTGGCAAGTGGAATTGTTTTCTAAACATCATTTTTGACATGGGCTGTTTTTCAAGCCTGAGGGTGGTAAGAAAGTTCACTTATGAAAGACCCATTTACTCTTAATTGCCTTAAATTATTCTACTTCAGGTTGAGGCTCATGTATGTTTTCACAATCAGGAACTGACATAGGACTCTTTGAGATGCACCTTAATTTTCATGAGCCAAACAGGAGGGGACTTGCTTCTTCAGCAGTGGTGTCATCACCTCTAAACAAGCCTGTGTATTACAATGTTCTTTGCCAAGAGTTTTTGATTTGAGCAATGATGGGTAAAAATTATCCGTGTAATATGTTTTAAATGGACTGTGAAAGGAAGTCTGAGAATGAGCATCTGCTAAATCTGGAAGAATTGAAGAGAGGAGTGTGCAGAAAGTTCTAAACTTGACATCTGCTTTTTGATAGCCAGAAACATTGGTTGGCATGCAATGACCATTTGGATGTCACTGATTTAGAAATGAATTCCATATTATGATAGCAAAAGTGATCTTTTGAGCTTGTTTCCCAAAAGAAAAATCTATGGTCATTTTTTTTAAAAAAAAATTAGAAATAAAGAGCATCATCCCCCCGCCCCAACCAAAAAAAAATCTATGGGCATTTTTTTTTTAAATGAAGAGCATTGTTTCTGAATTCCTTTTCCTAGTTTTTTGTTTCTACTTTATTGCTTGGGTTTACCCTCCTCATATGGAGCAAAGTTGAAGGGGCATCTGCTAGGGTTACCTATGTAGTTGATTGTCTACTATTCCCAAGTGTTTCCTGCAATGTTCAGGAAACTACTTGCTTGGCAGATGAATAGGCTATAGGAGGAAACCCTTTTGAGTCTGTTCCTTTCTATCCTATCAGTCTTACTATTCATGAACAGCATTTTGTCTCAAAAGAAACTACAATTTTTTTTATCATAACAGGAAAATCAGAAGGTTAAGGTTGTATGGAGTCACTAATGTAGCTTGAAAGAAATTTTCGCCCAGAACCTCTTGATTTCATACATATATAAGATATTCAATTTTCATTTAGATCTTCAGATCCTGGAATGATAAGAAAAAATTCCACTTGCAAAGCTGATTAGCTATCTCAAGTCTCAGTCTTAACACTATCCTTTTTATTACTACATGAACATTTCAACACTCTGATTTGGTCATTCTATATCCTGTTTATGCATAAATATTTGGCATCTCTTTTTACTTCAAGTATTTTCATTAATTTAGTTATTATTTGATTGAAGCACATGATTAGTATCTCGCATACTTATTTCGTTTTCTGAATTGCCTTTAACCTCATCCCCAGGTGGGAAGAAGCCACAGTAGTGAGGAAGGAGATGAAGGATGTGGGGATCAAGAAAGGTCCAGGATGCAGTTGGATCACATGGAAGAATGTGCTCCATGTTTTCCAAGCGAAAGACTCAACCCATGAGAGGAATGATGAGATCCAGGCAATGCTGGCTAAGCTACAAAGAGAGATGCAGGCAGCTGGCTATGTGCCTGACACACAGTATGCTCTCTATGATCTAGAAGAGGAAGAAAAAGAGACCGAGGTGCTTCAACACAGTGAGAAGCTTGCTCTTGCCTTTGGTCTCATTTGCATCCCACCAGGGATTCCTATAAGAATCACCAAGAATCTACGGGTCTGCGGAGACTGTCACCGAGCCATCAAGTTCATCTCAGGCATTGTTGGAAGAGAGATTATCGTGAGGGATAACAATAGGTTCCATCATTTTAAAGATCATCAATGCTCATGTAGAGATTATTGGTGAAGATACAATTTCTTATATTTGGTAGATTAGTCATCTTCATTGTTGTACCATAGCAATTTTATTCAGGAATAAGTTATGCCTAGAGTACTTCTAATGGAACAAGGAGCAGCTGTCATTTTTCGATTTATATTTCAGAATTTAAAGGCTTTTTACAAAGAGTTAATGCATCCTCTACCTTTCCTCAGGCAGATAAAGGGAAACAAATCTATCTTCATCAAATGGAGTTTCTCAACCATGTATTTTCCGAACTTTATCTCTGTCTTCAAATCTTTATTCAACTCCGCATCCTGAGTTTATTGCGATCTGTAGTGTAGGATACTGTTATTGATACTAGAACCATAAGTACAACCTTAAGCAACTTAAGGCTTGCTTGCAATAAGGAGATACACATGCAAGGTGAAGCTTTAGTGAGACAATCCAGCATAGGTACTCCTTAATCTGTACTGGATCTTTTAGTCTACAGAATCAGG
The DNA here is from genome assembly GCA_025769935.1 of Phoenix roebelenii. Lineage (NCBI taxonomy): Eukaryota > Viridiplantae > Streptophyta > Magnoliopsida > Arecales > Arecaceae > Phoenix > Phoenix roebelenii. The sequence goes on along the minus strand of JAOXJJ010001100.1, from coordinate 22,017,570 downwards.
GAGAGCTTTGCACTCTGAAACACAACCAGGGTCGAGAAAGTTAGGGAGAATGTATTGAAAATAGTCATGGAGAAGGAATGTCTGAACTCAATAGGTTTAAAAATGTACTGCACGGCAAACACAACAGTTGTGATCTAAATTGCCTTTGAAAGGCATCTCCAAGTGGTAAGAAGCCGTAGAAGTGAGGAAATAGATGAAGGATGTGGGGATTAAGAAAGATATAGCATGCAATGCCATCCATGTTTGCGAAGGGGGACTTTTTTGTGAAATGCCATCTCTATTACATTAGATCGATCATCCCCAGCACTTTGGAGAAATGAATTTTGAGGCCTTGCCGAAGGCCGGCTTCGACCAACCAAAGGCGTTAGGCATGCACGGGTTTCTCGATATTGTGAGATTTTTGTACAAGTATTTAGGCCTTACATATTCTCTAGAATTAATACCATATAGAAAGTGTGGCTCTATCACTTGCCAAACTTGAGTGGTGGATTTGAGGCGTGACATGAACCATCTTGGTTATTATCAATTCATTTTCATTACAATCATAGCAACACCTGAAACCACAGGGTAATGTTTTCAATACACAGACACAATGAAGATCATGGCAACAACACCAATGAATAGAAAAAAAAAATTGTTTATGACTCCCAATAGTGCTCGTAAAAATAAAAAATATTTTATTTTTACTTCAAAATTTGGATGGTTTTTCAACATCAGGTCACACATTCGCACCTTTTCTTCTATTGTCATTCATGGGAACAAGCCAATCTTTCCAGACGGGTGGAATTCTCAACAAGGTACTTCACAAAGTCTACCTGAGTCTTTCTGCCCTTAAATCCACGCAAATCAAAATGTGTAAGGTGTCGGCATTGATGTTTTTGGAGCCCACTTAATTCCTTTTAGTCCCACTCCAATTTTTTTAAACTCATATCCAGCTGCACAGAAGGCAATACCATCAATAGTAGGAAAAACCGATTACACTATAATTATCCATGTTCTGATTTTTACTGATGTACTACCATTCAAGAATCAAATTCAAAATCTTTAGTTGCTAAGAAAAGTTTTGTTTCTTTTGTCAAATAAGAAAAGGGCATGACCACTAGAGTAAGCGCAAATACTAACGAACTAACAACTAAAACCCAACTTTATAGACAAAATATCCAACAATAATTCAATCTATAATTAGCCATATCACTTATTGACAAAACAAACAGATGCTGAATGGATTTAAACCAAACATTAGGTTGCGTTGGGTTGGGTTGGCTTAATCATATTCAGTCAAGATAGCATGCTAGCTTGATTATGAAAATAGTTTGGTTGGCAGTAGATCTATTCACGAGCTGGACGACCTAAATGGCCTGCTCGAGCTCGAAGTATTTCGAACGAGCTTGGAACAAAGATTTAGACCCACCGAACCAGGCTGAGCCTGAAAAATAAGCCTGTTTAATAAACAAGCTAGGCTCAGGCTTGGAGATTAAGCCTCGGCCTAAGCTTAGCCTAGCATGATTATTATATTTTCTTATGTTGTTTGACAAGTATTGTTGATATGTGAAATTAATCGAATAATAGACATGTTGTAGATTATTAACAATTTTAATTATTCATATTTAGTATTTTAAGATATTTTAAATTATTTTTAGTATTTTTTAGAAAGAAAATAAAAAAAATTATCTAGAAGGTAAGCTTGAAGGCTGGGCTACATCGTGCTCTAGCATATGAAAGCTGTGTTATCCTTTGGGCAGCTCAAGCTCGGCCTGCCTTGAGTAAATCTAGTTAGCAAAAAGAGGAGAAAAAGAAAAGTTAATGATTGAAATTGATTCTTCTAGAATTACAATTGGATTACATGTAACAATGCTGTTTGTTAGTGCTTAAGAACAGAATGGAAAATGTGAATTAGGGTTTGCTTCAATGGTCACAATCTTTTATTTAACAATTAAAGTTTCTGGGTTTGGTTAGCTACTGCATCCCCAAAGCCTGAGTTATTCAGTGTAGGTGGATCCTCCACCTTCCTCGCTCTCTCTTATAATAATCAAGGACTCGAAGAACATTGGAAGATCACTCTTACTAAAATCGAGGTAATAGACCAACATAATTTTCCCTCGCTTTGAAGAAACTTTGGGGGAAATTGCCTTTTTGATTTCGAGATCTTCTTAGTTTTTCAAAATAATTGACAAGGAGAAGAGTGGTATTGCTTATACTAGAGACAAAAAGGAGAGCCTATGGTTCTAGTTTTATATTGTATATAATTTTGTTTTTCCAAGTGCCGATGAGATACAATTAATATATGGGTTTCTATTTTGACAGAGGTTAAATCCAAACCCCAATTTGGGTCACCCAAAGAATAAAACATGGCATGTTGATTGTACTCTATTACTTGAGTCTGAATGCTGGTTTGACTTAGAAGCCCCTCTAAAAATGTGCTCTAATGTTGCCAAGCTATTAATTGTGAAATTGAATTGGCATTTTGGAACCTAAGGACAATCCAAGTTAGGTACTGTCATGCAGAAATATATAAACTGAGTCCGAATTTGGCAAAGTATACCCTACACTGCGTGTATCAATGTGGCCATGCACCACGCCAATCAGCTCGTCTCCTTCCTCGAGAGCATGATGAATAGGGCCCATAGGAAGGAGACTAGATGATTGGCATGGTGCATACGTTGCAGAGTATAATTTCTCCCAAAGTTTTAACCTTAGCCTTGATTATGTAAGCTGCTATATAACTGTAAACTTCGAGTTTCTTAGTGGCATGAACCTTCTATTCCATGTCAAAAGCAAGTGGATCTGGACCTAATATTTAAATAAAAAATAAATAATACTAATTCCCCCCTAAAAATTTGGACTAATGCCCCAGTGCAATCCAGTATACTTGCAAAACAAAAATAAAATGCCCACAATCTATTGCACCAATTGGACTAAATTTCTCCATTGTTATTGAAGCTGAAGCAACCCAAGTGACTCTACAATTCTCAGAGACATAAAACAAAGATAAATAGTTAGGAGCCCACAGCCAAAGACCCTGTCAAGCTTCATGCCTCTCCAAGGCAACATCAGCAGGGCCCACAACAGGCCACCAATCAGAAACCCCATTGTCTGAAACATGGTGGGGTCCTTTGGGATGACCAAGGGAGAAGGGTAGGCAGCCCATGAGGAGAAGATAAGGGGGAGGCCCAGGCCCACCAGGATGTTGAAGATGGGCCCACCATAGGATCCAGATATCGCCACCTGGGCCCCACCTGGCTTTGCTTGCAGCGCCACAAACACGTTGGCGACAAAGTCCCCCAAAGAATTACCCCAGGCTAGGACAGTGAGTCCTAGAAGTGAAGGGCTGATCTCTAATACAGTCCCAATGGAGACTAGGAGAGAAACCAGCTCTTCAGCAATAATATAGATCCAAACAACACCCATAAGGAAGCCACCTGCAAGCCATGGGCATAGAAATTTTGTTGGAGGTCTATCCTTCCTAGTTTTCAATGATGCAGCAATACCACAAGCCATCCCTATCAATCCACCAAAGAGATGGATCACCATTCTTTCCTCTGCAGCCTTTCCTTTCCTCTTGGAGTCCCAGATGAGTGCCAAAAGAACTGGTGCAAATGTTGCTGAAGCAACTGCATATGGCTTAGACCATCTTTCATGGGAAACATCTGGAATTGTCAATCTCCTAGGAAGATAAAGAGGCAGCTCTAAAAGGTACAGAAATCTGCCAAACCAAGAAGAAGTTGATGAGTTGATCCTGAAGCAGATCTTGGCAGCCTTTGGTTCATCAGCCCGTCGGCCTTCTTCTTCCGCTGTCAAGATCGATTCATCCATTTCTGCGATGCTACTTAACAGAGGAGCCCCCAAGTCACCATGCTCCGCTGCTTGGAATGAAAAGGATTTGCCGCTGCGCAATGGAGCACAGACATCAATTAGATCCTTCTCTTCATCCTCCTTCCAAAAGAGATGTCCAATAGAAACAAGGAGCACGTAAACCAAATAGAGTGAAGTGAAGGCCAAAGCGCAGAACACATTGATGTTGCCTATAATATTGATCATCAGCAAAACCAAAAGAACGAAGAGGAGGAAGCCCAGGTCTCTAATGAAGCTCAACTTGTCGACGGCAATCTCGCTAGGGCCGACGCAGATGCTTATGGTTCCTACAACCACGCATGACACAAAGAGAGCAGCACCCAAGATGCTGTTCAGGCCAACAACTTTGGTGTCAGGATCCTTGAAGGAGACGATGCTAGAGAAAATGTCAGGGGCACCATTCCCCAAGGAAAGAAGAGTAACTCCAGCAATGGTGGGGGGTAGCTTCAGCAGCCTTGTTAAGCCCTCTAAATTTGAGCAGAAATAACGGGCAGCTGTGTTGCCCAGAAGGTAGAATAGCAAGAGAAGCCACAGAAGCAGCAAGATGCAACCGAGAGCTGGATAATTGCCACAAGCGCAGTAGAACAAGTGGAGGTAATTGATGTGTCCTTGGGGATCGCTTCGGGCTGTGGATGTCAAGTAGGTGCACTTTGCCTCGGAGCTTTCATATCTGTGGAGGCCTTTGCATCCTTCGTCGAAATCTTCAGGAGATCGAATCGAGTTTCCTCTAACGATGGCTCGAGGATATGAAGGGTGGATCTGAGTTGAAAGATAAAAGAAAAACAGCAGCAGAAACGATGAGGCGAGGAAGAAATGGAATACCTTAGCTTGTGATGCAGAAGAGGCTCTGTTTGCCATGGAAGAAGGATCAGGAGTGGAAGGTTGGAGTTCTTATCATTATGAGGAATTAAAGAGTTCTTGTCATTGTGGAGACCGAGCATGGCATATACTACTCTTGGGCGCCGATCAGCTTAAGAATTCACTGCGATAAGTGTTGGTTGGTGAGAAACTGGTAAAAGATGGGTCACAGTAGACCACAGCAAAGTTGGGCTTTGAAGGACAAAAAGGTGTTGGGGGCGGATACCATCTTCCTCGAAAGGGACTCAGCGTTATCAAATAGATTTGGAACAAAGGTTGGCGAGGAGCAGTACATTTTTGAAAGAAAAAAAATGTATTTATGTCTGTATGTTACAATGTACAGGAGTAGCCCATATAGTACTATAAGGCTGATGAATTTTGATAAGACCGACTAAGTTTAGCACAATCAACCAATCAATGATTCTACAATGATTCTAACATGCAGGATGGTAAGAGGCTGCAGTTCTTTTCAGACCGTGCAGATGTTCTGGGAGGTGAACAGAGCTGTGGACTGGATCGCCTTCTTTACTGTTCAACACTCAGAAAAGGCTCTCTAGACATGTTATATAGTTGCTCCATCACCCTTGCACCACATCCTCTCTGTGTGAGCAACCGTTGTATAAATAAATAATAATAATAATAATAAAAAGGACACAGGGGGTGGGAAAACCAAGGTATGGTTGGTGATGGATGCTAAATTTTGTGGAACAAGAAGATAGGTAATTGGGGCCCATTTACTCCACTTCTTGATGGCTTTCATTCATCTGTCACAATTGACATTTTCTTGGAAAAGCCATGTACCACAGAAATGAGGCCTAATGGTGAAAGTCAAGTGGTCAAGGAAGTACTAAAGATAACCACAAAGTTGCCTAATTTCACTAGGTTAATTGCATATGCTCTTATACCTCATCCATATGGAACAATTATATTGGTGCGGTAGGCAGAGGCAATGCCAAGAAACCCCAGCTGGCGGTGTCCGGACCACTTCAGAACACTAGGAAAGATGCGTTACTAAATAAATATGAATTGAGCGGTCCCCCGGCGGACCGTGCTATAAGCAAACAACGCCGTTGACCGGGACTTCACTTCCTGGCCCACGCGGTCCCTAAGCCACGTTTCCAATTTTCAAATCCTAATCATATCCCTAAATCTTATTCCATTAAGATATAAGCATGTATTTATTCTCGCATCAATTATTCACTGGATCGATTTTAAGTATTTATATAGAATTAAAAATCTAAATAATATCTTCGGGCTGGTCTTTTTGGATGAGATCCTAAGTTGTTACAAAATGGCATCAGTGCAGATCCGATCCATAACCTATATACAGATTCCGACCAGTCTTTTGCCTGTGGACCGGATGTTACAAAACCAATCAACAGAAATTAATAATTAAAGCATCGTCTCAGAAAGGATTGTCCGTTAACTACCCCACAAAAATAACAAGGTATATAAATGGATTGCGAGTAAAAGCATTGCCCTCTGAATTGTTCAGATTGAGACAACAAGCCACATAGAATTCTCCCTTGATAATGATAATGAGATTGGTAACTTTCCCTGTACTTTTTTTGATCAGCTTGCTCGTATTTATATAATTACACAACAGTGACATTTCACTTATCAATTGTTGAAAGATTCGGAGGAAAATTCAACAGCAACAATATTGTGAAATAGATGGTCTGGTCTCCCAATGTAATATATTAAATTCATATGTCTTCTTCCTCCTTAGATGAATTAAAATTTGCTGCTAAGATACGATACGATCTGCCAAGCGTAAAAGTCTACAGAAACATATGATAACATAGAATACAAAATTCCCTCTTTATGATCCTGTCTCGTGTTGCTGGATATTAAATTCATCTCGTCTTCCTCCTATGATGCAACTGCCATGCGTAAAAGCCTAAAGAAACATCTCATATATATATATATATATATACACACACACATGCACACGCATCAAGCGCAACATGTAAGCTCTTTTAATTAACCTTCTGCGCCATGATAATATAGGATTTATATAGTAAATATTACAGAGAATATTTACTATAATAATATATTTTTTAAGTATTCCTATAATAATATTTGTATATGGGTCACATTCATTCATGACATATTCATGACAGGTGCTTAATTATCATGCATGATGCATGCCAAGATGAAAGCATGGCTGAGTTGTACTGCTGGTGATCTTTTGGAAGGGTAACACTTGTTCAAACGTGTTGAACTGCATGAGGACGAGTAAAGCATAGCTACTACGTCATTTGGAAGGTGGAACGTTAATTAGGAATAGAATAAACTAGTTTGGTCTGAATTGTTCTACCAAATATTGAAGCCAAATATCTAATATAATGATCACAACCTTACTGAAAGTCACATCAACAAACTTTCACCGAATGGATATAAACGCAACAGGCTAGACCTCCACCAATAAATGACAAATAATGAAGCCTTGCTTCATGTAAGACAAGATGCTCGTGTAAGGCTCGCCTGTCATCTGTTACGTGTCATAATAACCTCACTAAATCCTGTTCTCAGAGAGATCTATCTATAAGGTGGCCGACTAAGAGAATCCAAATTGTCAAGGGCTTTCTTTGAGGTAATACACTCAGATCATCCAAAACAGAGTATTGGATTTCTCTCCTTCATGAGATCGACCCGTGAGGCCTAGTTTGCTTCTGATGGATTGGACGTCACCAGTTTGAGAGGCCCCATCACACACATGAATTAATAGACGTACGTCTCTCTTGCTGCTTGCACTCTAGTCTCTAGAGCTGTGTTCCTTAGTAAATGTATGGATGATTGAGTATCACGATTTCATAAAGGAAGATTGGAGCTGTTCATGGAGCCCATCAAGGGTGTCAAATATAAACGTTTTCTAAAGGAATATATACAAGATTCAAATGAGGAACACTTAAAATTTATTGAAGTATTTAGATTGAGAAATAATTAATTATAAATCATTTTAACTTGACTTGAAAGCTGTTACACCCTAGATCCATCATCATCAGGTCGGCTACATGGCATGACCACATGAACTCTAATGACAGAGAAAGGAATAGGAGGACCGACACTAGATTGGCCAAAAAATAGGGAGAAAAATGGAGTTGCCCGGCTCACCAGCCAACTATGGCTCTGCCTCCAGTCATAGGGGTCGCCGAGAACCTAATTAGAGCTCTAGCAGGAGCCTAGGCCCTGAATAACAATGAATCAAGTAGAACCAAGTCAGAATAGGGGAGGGAAAAAACCAAAATCGGGGTGGCTTGAATTCATGAATTTCGGTGACTATCTGGTGCTAGTTCGGCTAAAACAACGGCCTTGGGACGGGAGAAGGGAGGTGGAGAAAGATTAGAGACCATTACCGACAAGGTACTTATGGTTGCTCGTCAAGACTTCTCGACGAACATCAAAAGGACCTTGATGGAATCTAGTGGCGGTTGATTGGAGTTCATTGATGCACAAAGAGAAGAGGAGAGAGCCCTAGGGTTTTCATCGAGCCTAGGATCTCTTTTCTTTTACGGACTTGGAGAGAAAAATGACTTTTCTCCTGTGCCGGGCACATGCTAAGTCGCCCAACTCAGGCTGGCCTAGGCCCAAATAAAATGGGCTCTCACAAATGCAATCATTCAATGCTCAGATTACACACAGCAAGAAACAGTGTGAGAATAACAGCAGAACTTAGATAAATAAAAACATAAATGTTCTGATATTAAAAAATGACCCATGTGAAAAGTAGCTGGAAGTCTATCGACAAATCGTTGCTTGTTTGAAGAGAACTTTAGGTACATGCGCAGCTAAGTTCACAGAATAAGATAACAAAGTTGTCAGGATAAAGCTACGAGGATCAAATTTTAAATTAACAGGTATTTGTCATCTTGTCTTTTTCCTCTGTCAAAGACAATTTGCAAGGACAAATAATTGTATAAAGGACAGAACGTGATGATCAATTAAAAAAGAAGTCCATCTTGACCGCTTTTGTCTGCCATTATCACCTCCACTTCCCCTTTTCTATTTGGCAAGCCTGTCATTTACTCTCCTTTTGATTTTCTTTAAACAAAGCTTATTCACACATAAAGAACATTTATATTTGCAATCATGTTAGATCACATAACGGTAACTGCTTTTAATCTCTCAAAATTTTTAATTACCTCAAGCTGTGACTTGTAATTTTGAATGTGCATAAATTTTACCGGCTCCATAGATGAATTCCAAGTAGTATTGAGATAGGCTCCTGCCTTGTTAAAATTATTGTATGATCATTGATTATGCCAAACATAGTCGGCCTTTCATAAAAGCTGATTGTGCCAAACTTAGTCGACATGATCAAACTTCACCTTAATTAATTTAAAATTAATTGTACCAAACTTAGTTGGTCTTACCAAACTTCATCAGCCTTTTAGTTTTATATAAAAGCTGCTTCAGCTCTGCATGGCGTCGCCCCAATCCTCAATCTTCAGTTTTATTTGCTGTCTTCGGTTCCTTTATCATTCAGTTCGAGGTCTCTTTCTCTTCTTCTATGGTGCTTTCGTTTACAAGCATCATTGAGCTACAATTGCATTCTTTTTAAGATTTGTCCTCGCTGCAGACGCCTTCACCAAAACTCATTCTCGTGGCATCTTTTGATCTCTTATTTCCAAACTTAAGTTGGTGTCCACTTTATCACCTTGAATTTGAAGGGATGTTAGAATTATTGTAAGACCATTGATTATGCCAAACATAGTCGGCCTCCATAAAGGCTGATTATGTCAAACTTAGTCGGCCTCACCAAATTTCACCTTAATTGATTTATGACTGATTGTACCTAACTTAGTTGGCTTTACTAAACTTCGTCGGCCTTCTAGTTCTATATAAAGGTTGCTCTCGTACATTATAATTGACGGGCAGAAATATAATTTTCTTACATTTCTTTTCTTCCCCAAATATTTCAACATGCATGATGGGTGTTAATCCCAGTTTGTACTGGTCTGACCATGTTCAAAGAGAGTAAGAGAGTCGTAATGATGTAGAGCATGCCCAATAAATGTTTTTTTTTGGTATTGTTGTCGTCGTCGTCGTTGTTGGATTGACTGCTTTACAAAGCCTTCGAATAAATACATCCATAAGCATCAATCTGTAAAATATCTCCAATTAATACATCCATAAGCATCAGTCTGTAAAATATCTCCAGTATTGGGAACCCCCAAGTGTTTCCAGACCTTCTCACATTCTTCCACTCCCAAGTAACTTTAATTCGTTGCTTAATACGGTTATCAATCTTAATTTTGTAGTGGATATCTAAACATTAACATATTGCCCTGACATCAAGCAATATCCGCAACTAGCCTTCTTAGCCCAACTGCATTCGTCAAAATTGCTCTAGCAATTAGAAGATACTTATCAGCAAATAATAAATGAGATATTGGGTATGCAGATGATACAGGCTGACATACATGAGAAGCTGTTGGCTGACTTTCAAATTCAGCAACCTAGACAAAGTATCAGCACAGAGAATAAATAAATATGGGGACAATGAGCAATCCTAGCACAGACCAATATTCTATTGGAAGAACTCCATAAGATTGCCATTAATAAGTAAGCCAAATGACGGTTCTTCCATACAACATCTCATCCACCTGATCCAAACATTTTGGAATTCCATTTGCATAAAAGAGTATCAAAGAAATTCCCATCGAACATGGTCACAAGACTCCTTATTTTGGGAGCTCTCATCAGATTGTAAATAATCTTCTGGGCAGTCAACATATTATCAGAGATATTTTGGCCCCTCACAAAAAGTCCCCTACATCGGAATAATAATTCTTCCAAAATAGGCTGCATTTTGTAGGTTAGAATTTTTGCTATTATCTTGTACAAAGTTGTACAAAGACTGATCGGACGCTAATGGGACAGTTCAAGATCACATGATCTGATTCCTTTAAGAATCAAAGGTGCTATAAGCTGCTTTCCAACTTTCAGGCATAGAATTGTGCATTAAAAAATGCTCTACTGCTGAACAAACGTCCCTACCATAAATTGGCCAATACTCCTTATTGAAGTTTAATAAGAAGTAGACGAAGAATGGAGGTAAGGTTCATGCATGCTGCTATACTAATCGAGTAAGCTTACATCATGCCAACTTCCAAGTCAAACCCAGATTGGTCATGATCACAATTCGATTGTTTGATAGCTTCGATCACATGATATATAGTTGCGTGCAACTTTTCTGTGCATGGACGTAATAGTTACACCAACAATTCGAGACAAAATTAAAGTCTTTTCATTCCAAGATCTTCTTTTTGACGCTTAGGCGGTCACCTCCCTCCGCAGGGCTATCCATTCCCGTATCCCCATGTCAGGTCGGCAACGACCGCCGCTATCGTTCCACCGCTCGAAAGAAACGCCTTTTTTCTGACAATTAATCGGTTGCTGCTCCACGAACACCCACGTGGCACTCAACGTGTCACCAAAAGATTCCACCTGGCACTCAACGTGTCACCAAAAGATTCCACACGTCCTCCCCTCGTTCCACCGGTCGCCTATATATGTATGCCACACCCCAATGGCAACCTTCAAAACACTCGCTAGATACGGTTCTCAAGTCCCATTCGGTAGTAAAAAGGACTGCAACTTTATTACAAGAACCAAATTAACACAGTCTTCTTCAAGGATGAGCCAGGAACAGCCAAGGAGGACTCAACTGAAACAGGCCGGGACCTGCGCCCGCGCCCAAGGAAAGCCCATCAAGTATGGGGACGTGTTTAACGTCCAGGGGGAGCTGGCTCGCGAGCCGGTTGCACCCGGGGACGCGGCCATGATGCAGTCCGCCGAGAACCAGATCATAGGCCGGACCCAGAAGGGCGGGCCTGCCTCCGTCATGCAGTCGGCCGCCGCCCGGAATGAGAGCGCCGGGCTAGTTGGCCGCCGCGACGTCAGCGACGTTCCGGCTGACCAGGGCGTCACCGTCACCGAGACCGACCTCGCCGGCCATCGCATCGTCGCCGAGTCGGTCGGCGGACAGGTATAGTAACAAGTAGGAGGATAAGATCCGAGTACGGAATTACAATTTCTTTAAATTATATTTTGGCTTTTGCCAAGGTGGTGGGGAGGTATGAGACGGCGGCGCCGGTGAGCACGACAACACCGACTGGGGTGGCGTATGGCGATGCGTTTACTATTGGAGAAGCGCTCGAAGCGACGGCGATGACGGCGGGGGAAAAGCCGGTGGACCAGAGCGACGCGGCGGCGATCCAGGCAGCTGAAGCGAGGGCGACAGGACTGAATGAGGTTCTGCCAGGGGGTGTCGGCGCCGAGGCGCAGTCGGCAGCAAACGCCAACACTCGGTTGACGCGTGAGGAGGACAAGATCAAGCTCAGAGACGTGCTAACTGTAAGTATTTCTGCCCTGCCGATGGCAAAATCTTTCTATGCCGGGATCCGCTGGGTTCCAAGCCATATCCAACCTTGTGCTCTTATAGACATTTCTAGGGAGATTAAAGAGACTACTTACATCTTAGAATACTACGAATACGATGGCAGGATGTGACTACTAAGCTTCCTGAGGACAAGGTGGTGTCGCGGGAGGACGCGGATCGGGTGGCGGGAGCGGAGATGCGGAACAAACTGGACGTGTCGACGCACCCGCATGGCGTGGCGGAGAACGTAGCATCGGCGGCAAGGCTCAATCAGAACCCGCAAATTTAGGCTTCTTATGATGGCGTTGGTGTTCGTGGTGAAAAAATAGGAGTTGCTTGATGGTCTTAGTTATGTATGCGAGTCAGTTTCATGTATATGAAGAGTTAGAGCGAGTGAAGGTGTTGTTTTGCAGTCTCGCGTTTTGCCTACTACGGTTATCGTGTGGATTTGGTAGTTTTGGTGTAACCGGTCGTCTTAGCCAATAAATTTTGCTTATCCGAAAGCATATCTATTGAAACTGGACATTCTCGATCGCCGTGTAGGTGTACGCATGTAAGATGGGAAACAATTCTCTGCGACGTCACCGAAGTATATCATCTTGGGAGGATACCAAGGCCTGTCTCATACCACAATTCTTGGATCTCAAACACTAAATTTATCAAGAATTTTATAATGGACTCTTGGGGGTAGAGTGAAGAAAAAATAAAGAGAGAAATGATGAAGAGGGCACCGGTAGTCAACACCCTCACCTCCTCCTCCTTCGGCCTTGCTGCCGCCAACCCCATCCGGTTCTCCATGAAACCTTTGCTCCAATCGGATATGTGACATAATCACATAACCGCTTGGGCATAGGCTTGGAAAGCATGCAACGTATACAGAGAAAACAAAATTCGAAAAAACTAATTATCAAATCAATCCATAAAGAGTACCACTAATTATCATATCAAATCAATAAATAGTTCCATCGATAAATTAAAAAAAAATGTTCAACTATATAGTTTGACTACTCATCTGGCCATCCAAGATGTGCTAACTATTTTTGGCTCAGCTATTATCTTCAAACTCAGCATTCTCTTGCTTTGAACCCCGTCTTCTTTTCCTTCGTGCACACACTAATATAAATAATTTAAAAGTAAAATTTGGCAAATAAATAATATTGAAATGAAAAATCAGGAAATTTTATGTCAATTATGCAGCACGGCTTGAATAAATTGATATATACATATATGTCATATATCATAAACTAATTGTAAGATTTGGATCTGATGATAGATATCTTTTTGGTGTTGGATTTTCTACGGTCATGCTTCAGTGATTGGCAATCTATAATATTATTATTCAGGCTATGGAGGTAAACTATAATGTTACACTCATGATTGGCAGTCCATATCAACGTGGCAAGTCTAAATCTTCTTACTCAACTGCCGTGTCTAGTTTAATCTTCTTACTCAACTGCCTAGTTGTACAGATTCCAATCTTATATTGTTAAATAAGATTCAATGTAATACTATATTTTTTGCAAAACTAAATGCAAATCGAGTATCATATGGTTATAATTATCTACATACATTAAAAAAACATATATATTCATACAGATGATCATGCAATGAACAATAATTACATCTTATGTATTTATTGATGATTTCAACAAAGGTACCCTTGACCTTTTGAGGATTAATTTTACTTGTATCACTCTCATTTCCCAAAAAATATGGCCTTCTCACCATTCATGATCTTTGCCCGATTATATATTCATACAGATGATCATGCAAAATTTCTTCCCCTCTTGTTTACAGTCAGTCGTTTATATTAACTGGCGGTCGATCATTGAGAACTTCTTGAGTGCCCATGAGATTTTTGTTTATTGCAGTTGAACTGAAAGAAAGAAGTACTCTGCAAACTTGACTTCGAAAAAGCCTTTAATAAAGCTCATTGGGTATTCCTCCTTTTTGTGTTGAGATCCAGGTCTCAGAAAAATGAAGGCATCAATTGCCCTCCTTATGAATGGCTCCCCTGGAAGATAGTGCAAGCAAGGTTTAAGGCAATGCCTTACCGAGACTCCTCAAATAGGCAAGGATAGCTGGGTTCATTAAAGGTATTGGGAACAACCTTTATTTTAACAACATCAGAAATTTACACTTTATAGCCTATTGTTTTGTGCTAGGAAGGAGAGTATCATTGACTACTTGCCTTTGAAGGTGCTTTGAGGATCAAAATTGAACTATACAAAAAATCTATTCTGTGTATTAAAATGGATGATGGAGAAGCTTCCATCTTTGCCATCATAATGAACTGCCTTCACTATCTCGGTCTGCCTATAAGTGATAATAAAATTGCAAAACATAATTGGATGTCTCTTTGAAGAAGATTGCTTCTACACTTCTCTTGAAATGAGGAAGAAGACTTTTCCTACTATATGTTTATCTTTAAGCTACCAAAATAGGTTTCCAATAGGATACACCAAATGAAGCATGCCTTCCCCTAGATTGGGAGAGAAAATGCTAATGGCTTACATTGTCTTGTAAATTGGGATTATGTTTGCCAAGATAAAGAAGAAGGTGGCTTAGGCCTAAAGAATGTAAGAAGTATGAACCTCTCATTACTCGCAAAATGGGAATAAATTTTTTTCAAAGAACTTTTTGGGACACTCACTCTGCTGGAATCATCACGTACAGTAATTAGATCTTCCGCATGTTAGAGCTATTTGAAAGCTAACCAAGGTACTGTTAGAATGTCACATCATTCTTCTCTCAAACTATCTCCCAAAACTGTTCGGAACTATTTACCAAAATGAGTTTTGAATTAGTTCCTTGTAACAAATGCAGCTGAGATCTACCAGCTCATTTATCTAATTCTGGAACCTTCATTTCTCCTCTATAAATACTGTATCACAACTCAATAGTCGGTGGTGAAATCAATACATTCTTCTTCCTCATTTCACTTTTATTTTCCTCTCTGTTTTCTCTGTACAGTAACCAGCATTTCACCATGCCGGTTACTGTTCATTTGTGCCAAAGTTTCAAACGTAAAACTCTTCATTTAGTATCAATACCAATGGCATTTAGTATCCCTACTACAAAGTCATTTGGAAATATAAGGTACCTAAAAAGATCAAAGTGGTTCTTTGACTTGCTTTGAAGAACAGATTGGATACAGAGAGATGCTTGCACAGATTGGAACAGCTGTGGAAACTACCTCCTAAGTCTTCCTCAAGTATCCTTTTACAAGACTTCGTTGATCCTCTGTGAATTCATATCTCAAGTTGAATGGCTGGCTACCTGATCAATCTCCATGCGTTCTTAACTTCTTAGAGATTGAAAAAATTAAATTGGGGTTGAGGAGGGGACTGGGACCAAATCTTAATGGCTCTCTTCTGACATAGCTGTCATAAGAGGATCATAAGAATTTTTCTTCCAAAAGAAAAATCATGGTTTTCAATACATTCAATCTTTAAAATATTCTATCGTCTCTTTTTTAGGGTTAAAAAAATATATATAATAGAGTACGTTGATTTGGATTCAAGCTGGTGTTCTACAATAATCAGTTCAATTTGTGGTTAACTATTCGTGCAGCTCACATAGAATAAATATATCAGTAAATATATCGGCTTGTGGTTTTACGCTTCAAGAAAAGGTTCTTTTTGTCCCTGGAGTTTGCAAATGTAAGATATACTTTAACAATACGGAGAACTAATAACCAATATATAGGGTAGTCTATCTTTGGTAGTATACCAATTAAATACTAGTCGCTGTCTATAGGATGTGGCAATAATCAATGAAGCGTTGAAGTTTTGTAGTGCGGGTTGTATCAAAAGTTCAAAAGAATGATCGATCTTCTGTTGTGATGTTAATGATTGGATTGTACTCTCAATACGATCCAACAGCGGATTTGTGGAAAGGAATTAAGATGAATCCTAGCTTCTTTCGTGTTTCAAAGGGTACGATCTTATCTATAAGGGTTGAAAAATTCATGATCTAATCTACTAACCGGCACAAAATCGAACCTCAAATAAATAGATTTAGGTTTGGCTCAAATGAGTTTGGGTGATAAGTAGATTATCACGGCCTCCCCTATCGCTTCTGTACGTGAAGCCAAGATAATAGTCTATAACAAGCAAAGATACTTGTCCCCGTGTCTCATGTCCAAGACAAGCTGACATCTTTGCAAACCGAGATCTTGACCCACATAGTTCCTTGATCACGTTACTGATATCCTCCATGGTCTGCCCTTAAATGGCAGACTAGTCAACAACCCCACAACCGGCCCACAACGTGTCCGTAAACAAGCAACCCATTCCCTCTTATCTCTCAACGTCTCGCCATCCCTCCACACGTCCAAACCTCCTTCCTACGCTCCCTCGTATATATACAACTCCTCAGGACATTAACCCTTTCCCTTCATCCTCTTCTTTTACGTTTTACTCCTATAAGAATTCCAAAGCATCCATCGATGAGCCAGGAGCAACCAACGAGGCCTCAAGAAGGTCAGACCCAGACCCAAACTGTCAAGTATGGGGACGTGTTTAACGTCCAGGGGGGCCTAAAAGACCAGCCCATCGCACCTAAGGCTGCAGCCATGATGCAGTCGGCCGAGAACCTGGTGCTGGGCCACACCCCGAAGGGCGGCCCCGCCGCCGTCATGATGTCCGCCGCCAGCCGTAACGAGCAGGCCGGCTTTGTGGACCACCAAGATGTCGGCGACGGACCCGCCAGTCAGGGTGTCTCCGTCGCCGAGATCCACCTCCCCGGCTGCCGCGTCCTCACCGAGTCCATCGCCGAACAGGTACGAGAGTATTTTCAGGCGTTTCCTTCGTAATGACCAAAATACCCTCGCATGGGGACTTTAATAGTCGCACTTGGTTCATCCGAGATTGGCGCCCCAGAAGCTGCACGAATTTCGAAGTTCTTTGCGAAACCGTGCTTTTACAAGGAAGCCGCTTATTTTTGCTAGGTGGTGGGGGAATACGAGATACCGGGGTCGGCGGCGGCGAGTGGCGGCGGAGGAGGGGCGAGGGGAAGGGATTCGGCGATGACAATCGGACAGGCGCTGGAGGCGACGGCAAGGACGGCGGGGAACAAGCCGGTGGACCGGAGCGACGCGGCGGCGATCCAGGCGGCGGAGGCTAGGGCCACGGGGACCAACATGGTGGCTTCAGGAGGCGTCGCCGCTGCAGCCCAGGCAGCGGCCGACGCCAACGCCCGAATTACACGGGATGAGAACAAGACCAAGCTCGCCGACGTCCTCTCGGTAATTTACTCTTGTTACCATTAATCGTAAATCAACATCCTTGATGAGGGTAATAAGGTCGTAATATACGCGATACGCTTCCGATCCTATGCCCGATCCGCGAACCTGTTTCGGTTCGGATCCGTGAAAACGGGAAGCATGTTTAGGGTCACACCTAGAGAGATTAAGAGATCTCTGACCAGAGTGCTCTTTGTGCAGAACGCGACGGCGAAGCTGCCGGCGGACAAGGCGGTGACGAGGGCGGACGCGGAGAGGGTGACGGGGGCAGAGATGCGGAACGATCCAGAGATGGCAACGCGGCCGGGAGGAGTGGCGGCGTCGATCGTGGAGGCGGCTCGCTGCAATCAGAACCGGAAGTAGATCATGCGGTCTTTGGCGTTCTGCTCATCATTGTGATCGTAGGAGGTTGGTGGTGTGGTCCATCGCTCATGGCAATGGAGATGCTTCTGTTGCGTTGTTTGTGTAAACACTCGGAGTGGGGATTCACCAAGCTGCTGTTTGAGCATTTTTCTATCCTCAGTTATAGTTATTTGATGGCTCCTCTTGATGTCCTAGATTACTATTTTTCAGAAAGAATAATTATTATTAGCATTGCATGTAAGAAAATTTTGTTAACAAGTCAGCTTTATTCAAGATTCGGTATAATGACCATTATAAAAATTACAAAGACTTTAGTTTTTTCATGTTATATATACATGATAAGAATTAAGACAACAGCCCTTGTTGACCATTATCCTGTTCTAGCTACTTCAATTCCACCTGATATACATTGACCCTGTCATGTCAGCTTAAATTTTTGGGATAAGTGGTAAAATGACAATTATCATATAATATAAGCAATTTGATTAGAAATTTTAGATTTAAAATTTTGTGCAACCTATGAACATATGTTATTTATCTGACGAAGTGACTCGAGCAAAGAAATGCTTCAGTATTTTCCATGATCATCGTCATCTGTAATTATCCATGATGATGATTGATTTCAATGGTTATAGTATTTATTATATTCTTAATACATAAAACCGCTGCAAGAGCTGCACCATTAATAGTGTAACTTAATCACATGAAAGCGAGAAAACTTTTGCAGGAGGTTTTTTATTCAGGAAAACTGGTATTTTCAAAATTTGCCATTGTGTAATCTTAATTTGAAGACCGACAAAGATACATACCACCGCGAGGAAGATGATATTAGGAGTTTACTTATGGCTACAAGCTCGTTGATTAAATGATAGTATAAAACCTATGATTGGAAGCAGTACATTCAAGTTGGATTGATTTGCATATAATTCAGGATTTTATCCAAATGGGCTAACCGAAACGTATTTTTTGGGCTTCTTAGTCCTATATAGATATCTAAGATCTTTTTGGCGAATAATCGATGTGGGATTAAACATACGTTCGGATGAATCCTCACATACTCTCCCTATTCAAGCTTTGATGTCCTCGTCACTCTAAGAATTTAAATCCATTTAAATCTAATTACAAGCACCACAATCGGCCTGTGGTCGACTTCTATGAACCCGTGCTGCAGTGTTCCCTAGTCCACATACAACCTATGATCTCATCCAAAAAAATTATGCGGAAGATATTTTTTGGACTCCTCAGTCCTATCTAAGTATCCAACATCTTCTCAGTGAAGAACCAATATGGGACTAAACATATGCCCGAACGAGTCCTGTAGGCCTAAATTCATCTAATGATTTGAAATAAAAATGCATACTAATTAAACTTGATTTACTTATGGCTACTGTCACAAGACTTTCATTGCTATTAGTGGATCGAGGGCCGCTAAGGTTTTGTTTTCAAAATCCAGGATAAATGATAAATCTTGGCATCTAAAAGTTTTTAGCTGAAAGAAATATAATATGGGATAATTTTTATTTCTTATTTTATGTATAGATGGATGCAGATGTTCAAAGCGCGCGTGACCTAATAGTCATTGGTATAGACGTTCAAAGATGGATCCCAAATCCTCTCAAATTCGGTAAACGAGCTTGCCAGTGATTCAGTAATCACGGATGATATAGTAGGCTCCACGTTCAGTAGAATCCGTCCTTCCTAGATCCTCCACATAGTAGAATCTGTCCTTCCGCCCTTTCATTGGCTTCTGTCCTGGAATAAGCTTCCTCTTTGGCTCACTCTCACTTATCTGTTTGGTCTATGAAACGTTGGTGGAGATCTAGACTGTCAAAAAAGTTGATCCCTTCACTATATAATGTCCACTGGCTCCTGTTATCTCATCCCTACAAGTCTTGACAATTGTTTTTTTTTTTTGGCTCATTGGTAGGTGTATGGAAGCCAATTGTAGCACCACATGTTTCTGATAACATTTGTCTTCCCACTGGTCCCTTCCATTTGTTTAAAATATTGTACCATGAGATTTCATGAATTCTCAATGATGGAAAATATAGTTTCCCATGATATTAATAGCTAAAACTTTAACAAAATATAGGTATCATACTAGCTTAACAAATCAAGAGTAACAGTACTGAATTACTTCAGCTTATCTTAAATGATGTTCAATTTGTCTCCTGTTCAAAGTAGTACTGCTTTTTTGGGAGTTGAATAAAAGAGTAGCAAATTTTATTAAAAGAAGCAGAAGGAAAAGAAATAGTCTATATCGATCTCAGTTTGAAGAATGCATCCCATATTAGCAGCAATACCAGCCTGGTTTTCTACAAGGTAATAAGTGTGCAAGGCTTTCCAGTCAATTACCAAGGATGACCAATGATGGATGTCAGAAATGAGAGGATGACACCAATTCTAAACCTTGCACTTGATCCGGTAAAGGAATCTCTTTCGATCCAAATCCTCTCAACATTTAGATGATACATAGCAAAATGAAAAAAGAACAAGCTGAGCACATCGATAAATTCCTTGGAATAGACTCATATTTCAATCCATGCATATCTGCTATAAGATGTATGCAATTTTGCGATTTGAGATCTCAAGAAGCCTTCTTCATTCGTTAAACAAGGCTTAGCAAGGTGACTGAACAAAATCCCATCTTAGATATCTTAGCTGCCAACCTGCATTTGTTGCAAATAAAGTCCATACTTCCAAAGTAAAACGGAAAAGAAATAGAGCACGCTGAACTGTTTTACTGCTTTGGAGATCATCTAGGTCAAACATTGTGAAACCCATGTGTGCATGTATTTAGTTATATATCAATTATGCATTAGAGAAATTTTAGATAATCATATAAAGCTAATGAACCCAAATAATACCTTTTAACTAGAGCTTTTTTTAATAAACTTCTGAGTTGTTTTAAATAATATCATAGCAGACTTGGTACATGATCTATGGAGAGTGAGGAATACTACAACATGAATCCATTTGGATCTAAACACATACTAATAATAATGTTTGTGATTGAAATTGATTGAATTTGGACTCTTAGTATGGTGAGGAAGCTAGAACTTAAATGGAGTATGTAAAAGTCGAGAAATCTAAATTATACCTTCCGACTAATCTTTTCGAGTAAGGTCCTAAGATGTTACATAGATCCTCTCCTAATTGTCGCAAAGAAAACCTCACACAGAATTTTCTTCCAAAAAATCTTCTATAGAGCAATATTACTAGCAGCACCGTAGCCCAGTAATATCTAGAGCCATAAAATTCGAAGTCGACCATGTCAAGATTTTAGATAAATTTTATTTATTTTTTCAGAAAGGAAGTTACTAGTTATCATACCCCTTTATTTAGCAATCATAGATTTTGATTTTGATTCTTAGATGGTGCCTCCCCATGGATCTTGAGTTGTATAATTGTACTATGGGTATGTCTCCCATCTTTCTCTTTATATATATATATATATATATGTGTGTGTGTGTGTGTGTGTGTGCATGCTAAATTAATAAAGGAATATGCTTAAGAAATTTCATGTGGGATCCATAAGCCTAGTTATTGAGTCTTCCCATAGTAAAAGTTTTGAGAGCACTAATCCTGGACCTTCTAGGTTGTCTTTTATCCAACATTAGTAAGAGTGTTTTCGTTAATCTCCTATTCTTAAATATTTGATATTATAACTCAATTCATAATTACTATAAAAATACAAAAGAGATGAGATTACATTTGCATTTAAGTTTCTTTTTTATATTGTTACAAATTAATTTGTTTTTTTTTAATTTGACATCAATTTCTAGAGGGTTGATAAAGTGTTAATACAATTTGATCTTTCTGTATTAGACCTTCTCGATCGGGAGTAGTTCTTTACAGCCGGTCTCATACTAATTTGACGGAAAAAATCTGTGAGGATGATGATCTTTCATGACCCGAGCTTCGGCTCAATGGTCACACATCTTCTTTACCACTCGTAAGCAAATTAAGAACCGAGGTCTCGGGGCTTAAGCCAAGTTATCCATCAAGAAATTGACCCATTGATCTTTTGTTTAATTCCTATCGGCCGGTGGGATATCCATATCTCAAAAAAAAAAAAAGAGAAAAAGAAATAATGATCTTCCTCATCATTCCAAATCATCTGTTATCATCAAACAATTATACCATAGTGTCCATATAAAGGATATTATCCTAAGCTGATCCACTACAGCCTCCAAACAAGCCTATCTACTAGGATTTATCATCTAGTAGGACAGCACGCCACTATAGGAACATAATCTTAAGATTTGTAGAGACACCCTGTGGACAATTATCAGACAACCAAGGGGGACCATCCTTCTTGATAAGCCAACCTTCTACCAAGGTCTTATCTTAATACCCATTTGTGGATTGCGAGACACCCAACTCCCCCTGGAATCTTGTGAGGGCATGCATGCACTTCATGGAGCCCCCCACCTGGTGGCCACAAAACTATGATAACCGAGTCATTACATATTGTACCACCTTAGAGCTTTAATAAACGTAAGTGCTGGTTTTCTCCACCAACTCCCAGTCCAAAGTACTTCGCTTCCTTCGAGACCTGGGCAATAGGTGAGTTTTGGCGTTTGGCCCTTGGTGAAAGCTTCTATAATGGACGCGCCCTCTCCTGTGGACAAGCAGGGGGCACGTGAAGCCAAACTAGGCGAATCTCTCCTTCAACGAAACAATACAAGGAGGAATGGTGGATTTGGGATAGCTCCAACCGGGGATCACGGATCTTGCTCGCTAGATTCTCTGCGTGAAATCCCACACAGCCACCGCCTCGCCCGTTATCCGAACCTACAGGCTTTGATAATTTTCATGTGACTTCGTACGTAGCAATATGTGTTAGGAAGAGTTTATTTAGTGTCATTGATGGCATTATTGATTGGAGTATACACTCTTGCATGTCATAGTACCAATGTAGCAGGTGCACCAGTGAGTTAATCTAGCTATAGTTCCATTCATCAGCATGGATATTTCAGCATTGTTACTTTAAGGAATAATCACATAAAAAATTTTAAATTATTTGGGAGCTTTCAGTTTTCTCTGAATTTTAATTTGATACAAGTAGGTCATCTAATTTTTACATTCGTTCAATTTAAGCCCAAGCTATGAATCTCGTCCAGCCACCGTGACAAAATTGACACGTAATATCACATGACCAGTTTATATATATAGGGCAGAAGAGTATGATACCTCATGTGATATTACGTGATAATTTTGTCACGACAGCCAGATGAAATTTATAGCCAGAATTCTTTGACCTAATTGCACTAAATTAAAGTTCAAGAGAAAATTAAAAACCCCAAAATAGTTTAGAAATTTTTATATGATTATTTCTTATTTTAATCATAACTTTCGATGGGCGGGTATGTTGGTTCTCAAGTAATTATAAGAGTTAAGGGCTGTTGATGAGAAAAATAATGAAATAATATCTTGTCCCACATGGCTCGTAGAGATAGGATTCCTAAAGATTTGTTAGGACATTTTGTATTTAGATTTTGGACATGCATTATTATATATAGTTGGCCAGCCTGTGCACATTCGTATTGTCAGCATATAGCATGCAATGGATCAAAGTTCTAATTGCACTATGATGAGATGTGTCGATAGTCAATGATCATCGAACTTTCAACTTTGATAGAGCATTTGAGATGAGCTAATGCCATCATATAGAAACTAATATAATGGCATATGCCTTCATTTAGTACAATTCATGTGGGGATATGCAAGTGGAAGCAGCTAATTGTAAGATTGTGGAGAGACATGATTAGTTATGATTCACATGAAATCTACAAGTTGTCCTTTATTAATGGTGAGTATCCACAATAATTGTTGTCTATAAAAAAGTTGCCAATTCTTGTTCTAAGACAATATCAGATTAGTTGTATAGCCTGAAATACTTTTATATTTGCAAGTCAGTTGTATCAGACACGTTTGCAATTGGCTTATACCAAGCAAGCTAAAGTAAACGTGATCAAGCTTTTTAAACGCTTAAAATATTTTGAAACGAGATGGCAAATGACTCATCTGACTCTGATTACCTTCTGTAGGTTTATTGCAAACATATAATATGAGGCCGCGTGAATCAAGCATCTTCTTTTCAAAGTTATGTTCTGCTGGCCTCTCTATGCTTGCAATATTTTAGCTTTTCTCTTTGGCAATTCATGATTTTAAGACTCTTAGTAGGAGTTGTCTGGTTATTGAAAAAGTGTAAGAAGGTACCTCGGGGCTTGAGGAGTTTAGAACTTCATTGCCCTTTTCCCTTTAGGTGGAAAGTAATTAATATCCTCCTCATGTTTTTTTCTTTTTTTTTTCTTTTTTTTTTTTGAGAAAGAGAGAGATGGAGGGAGACCAATTTATACTTTAGTAGCTCAAATTCAAACTTTAGCCAAAACCTCTTGTTGCTAAGTAGAGAGGTATGATCAATGACCTCTAGGACAAAGACCTAATTTATCCATCAAATATAATTTTATCTGTATATTTTAGGAGGACATTTAGCCAAAATTCTTGTGATGGAAGGAATCAAATTTATATAATTATATCAGCCCTTAATGACTTTACCAACTACAATAATTGGAACCCTTTTTTTTAGGTAATTGCATTGACCGGAAACCTTGAAGCTCTCTATCTTTTAACTAAGATCGGACTAGTTCGAGTAATTAAAGTTAATGCAATATATTGCTTTTCAATTAATATCACCAAAAGCATGTTGTTTAAAAAAAAATAATAATTGAGAATCTACGTCACAGCAGCAACATAAGCTTACATCAAAATGAATCTCACAAAAATATTGAGGTATGTGAATTTGCAACTAATGCGTGAAATAAAATTGATAAATAAGTTCTCAAAAATTTTGTGAGATAAGTTTTCTCAATAAGAAAAAATATAAGAAAATAGAAAAACATTTAATTCCTTTTTCATGTCTAGATATATTTATGGTAATTAAGAATTTACAAGAAAAACCTAATTTACTTAGAACCTGTTTAGCATCACTTTTATTTCTTATTTTATATTTTTAAAATAAAATAACAACAATCAAAAAAAATTATATTTGGTACTGCTATTTTTATTTTTTTATTTTTTAAAAGACATTTTAATTATTTGTTAATATAATAAAAATAAGAAATCATTATTTTCAATATTTTTCAAACTAAGAAACTCATGATTTTTACAACCACAATCATGGTTGCCTCACTACCATTATTATCACCTTAGATATTACCATCTATGCCACCTCTACCACTATTACTATCAGTACTATTGCTACTATCATCACCATCTCCATTATATTACTAGTACCTCCACCACTACTACTATCATTTTTAACACAACACTATCGCAATATTTATCGCTTCTACCATATCATTGATATCAACGCCACCGTCGCCACCATCACCACTATTGCCTCACTTTATGTTATGCAGGACCATCACTTTTGTACCTGCCTAATCCCTCTATCAACTATCATATCCATCACTATTATTATATTTATTTTTTAATAAAAAAATAACTATATCAAACATGTGTACAATACCAGACATTTTTATATTTTCACAAATTAAAAAAAAAATCAAAATTTTAGCATAGATCCAATTTTTAACAATGGAAAGGTACCCAGCGCAGTCCCTTTCTTGATGCTTAGTTTGACGCCTTTTCTAGCTTTCTCCTGTTTACGCTAATCCCGAAAACTCCGTTCTAGTGTACTCCTAGTAGCCTCTCCTCATGATCCATTACATCAAAAGCTTAAAAGCTCAAGAACTCCTTTCTTGTAGTTGTAGTAATGGACAGCTTCACTGTTTGTCCAGGCAACAAGTACACCTACTGAAGCTTCAAACTAGCAAGTCATGTGACATGTAGCCCTCATTACTCAACAAATGAGTAAATAGACATGTACATAGCGTTCCAACTATGACATATGGTCCCTCACATGCATGTGCATGCAATTTGGTTTTGCATGGCAAAAAACTTTCAGAGCTTCCATAAAGTTACAAATAAAAATAGCAAAACCAAACCAACCAATTTTGAACCGATGTGAACCAACATGCATAAAAAAATATAAAATATATAAATAAATCTATCTCATTTTATTAACTTCGAATTTTGTTTTCGCACTCTTTACTTATATTATTAAAAATTTCATATGTTGAACTCATTCATTAAGAAAAAGTTCGATCCATGTGTGAGAGAGTATAAAAAAATATAAAATATATAAATAAATTTATCGCACCCTGTTAGCTTAAGTTTTGGGGGCAAACGGTGATTTTAACAATGCAAACCTAAGCATCAAATCTCATATTTCCAACATTAACCTAACATTAATCCACATACCCAACATCCATGATCCTAGGCTCTCAAAGAAAAAAAAGAGTTCTAGCTCATGCAAATAGACCTAACCAAACTAGAGATAGCCAGTGAACAATTTGAATCTACATCTTGTTAGTAATGTAGTGAGAAATGTGGAGCCAAAATTTGCAGGACAATCAATTCTAAATCAGAAATGCCTCACATACTTACTTGCAGCAAAATTTTGCTTGCAAAACCTTCATTTTGAGGACATTAGGACAAGCATGAAACTACTTCAATCTAAGGACAATCATGCATCCAATTCTACCCCTTGCCCGTGGCTCGGTCACCGGACCGGCCGGTCCGATAAAAACCGCTGTCCGGCTTAAAAAAAAGCCGGCGAAAAAATCTTTATCATATAAAATATCTATGCGCGTGTTAGATCTACCGCGCATCGTCACCGTAATAAAACCCGGTCCGCAACTTTATACCGTCGCATGCGAACGTTGCCTGCTGTCACTGACATCGGACGGCTGTCCGTCAAATCAACAATCAATGCGGACGGCGATCCAACCTCCAACATCCGCTTATTAATTATTCCCTTAATTCATTAATTAATTACTTTATTTCTGTTTTGATTAATTAATTTAATAATTTATTGCAGTTATAAATGGTTCCCCACCTCTGATCTCTTCTCTCCCTCCTTTTTTTGCTTCGGAGAAGAAGAGAGAAAGAGAGAGAGAGAGAGAGAGAAGGGAGGAGGGAGAAATGTTAGGCAAAGGCTTGAATCACTGCTTCTCTCGCCTCAAGCGCCCTTCCCATTCTGCCCATCCACCAATCCCCCATTCCCTGAATGCCCCCACCACCTCCGCTTCTGCGCCTTCCTCCGTGGTCTTTAAAAGCTTCAATTCCCTGTATGACCCCGCCGCGTCCGATTCGGAAACCCTAACCCAAACCCTCTCCACGTCCTCCGCCGCCGCTGCGGCCACCGCTGCCGAGGGCTCCTCCTTCTCCTCCAACTACTCCTCATCCTCCTCCGCCCCCGGCACCGCCGCCGCCCCCGACGGACCCTGCCCCTCCGACCGCGACCTCTCCACCGCCATCGCCTCCCGCCGCTTCTTCCCGGCCGCTCCTGGGCCGTCGAACTCGATCGTGGACTCGGCGGCGGTGGCCGTTGGCGTGGTAGGTGCCGGGGTCGCCGTGCCGACGTACTCGCCGGACCCGTACTGGGACTTCCGGCGGTCGATGGAGGAGATGGTGGCGGCGCTGGGGCTGGACCTCCGGGTCCACGCCGTCCACCTCCACGAGCTCCTTCTCTGCTACCTCGCCCTCAACCGGAAGCACGCCCACAAGTACATCGTCGGCGCCTTCGCCGACCTTATCGTCGGCCTCGCCGCCGCCGAGAACCACCGATCCGACGCCTGATCTCCTATCCTCCGCCGCCGCCGCCGCCGCCGCCGGAGTAGAGCCCTGGTTGTAATCATGCGCGTTCGCCGAAACGGGCGCTTTTACTTGGTTTTTCCTTTTCTTTTAGACCACAAAAAAAAAAAAACCCGACGGTGTGGATGTGCTCGCTTGGCTTTCTTTTGTACTAATCTTATACGCGAACAGATCTTAATACAGTTTTTATTTGTGAGGAGGAAATGGTTTTTCTTAGTTCACCGTTATCAAATATGAAATCTAGTGCAGAGTCATCTCCGCCGTCCATCTGTCACACCTACGGTCAACGCTTCTTTTGGTTGCTTACGTGTTGGTGTCTGAAACGCTAGCGACTTGGAAGTAACCCAGTTTCAAACGTGCCATTATGACGCACTAATTCTTCGCACGTGTAAAGCTTTGTTTCACAATTGGATTTTTTTTTTTTTTTTTAACAATGGCGAATAAAATACTATATAAAGGCTCAGGCAATAACTTGTTCAAATCAAAATAAAATTTTTAAAATAGTAAACTACAAAGAAGACAATTCACCCTGCGATACCATTTTGTATTGGATTTAATAGTAGAAATATTTTAACAAAAGCGAGATGCATCAGTGCTTGCGGCGAGAGGGAAACATGGTTGGTATAATTGAAGAGCAATTTTATTTGGTGCAGTCTTCACGTGGCAACTTAGTTGTGAGGCAGAGTTAAATAATGGAACATTAGCAGGAATGCAGACATTGGCATTCACTGATCATTACAGAGTTATGTCGGAAGCAATGCTTCATGTGGTGTTACTGTCATTAAAATTGCTAGGTCTCGAAAACTCCTACTTATAAAATAGAGGTTATTATAATCAACAATTAGGTCTTAAAAAAAAAAATTGTTCAACTCTAACCTTAAGAAAATTTTCTACCTCGTTGACTGAGAGATCAAAGAAGTTTCTTCTTTTGCACCTTCTTTGTATTTTTCTTAGCTTGGCAGCTAGTTAAGACAGCGGACCTGCTTTCTATTAACAAAATGGTGGAAGATACCAGCATACCGTACATTTCATTATTAGATATGAGATAGATATAAAGAAAATAAAAAAAAAGAAAAAATAAGAAAAGAAGATAAAAGGAAAATAATGAATGAATAAAATGTTGTATATTAAACCCTGATAAATCATTATTTGCAAAGAATATAGCTCTTCAAATCTAATGTTCAAAAATTTTAACGAATATTGATGCAGAAATGTAATCATTTTATACTTAAAAGCTACTTATCAGCATCATTGGTCCAAAATCTAATGAAAAGGGTATCCTTGAAAGAACATGGTAACTTGAAGGTGTATATATATATATATATAGCAATTTTTGAAGGGTAAGTACATCAAAAACTTTATTTACCACGGTATACATAAAAAAACTCTTGTTGTTAATAATTTGTTTATATTTTGATATTTAAAATATTTTTAAACAAAGTAGTTTATGCAATTAATCAATTCCTTGTAAATTACTGAAGAAAATTCACTATGCCCCTCTATCCATCCATCTTTCCTATGATGGCCACATACAACTTCCTCAAATACCACCTCTGTCTTCCCCTATGGTCTTCAAAAATGTCAATTCCCTACAAAATAATGAACTGAATGCTCCGCCAACTTTTCATTATTGAGGTTAGAGCCTCTCATTATTACTCATTGTTAGCACTCCCACATGGCGGCATTCTAATTAGCCTTTAAGATTAGGATGTGATGTAAACAATGTCACTATAGAACCAACCTCCAAGCCTTTCTTCTTGAGCTCTTCAGCCACTAGCCATAACACTAAGGTAAGTTAAAGAATTTCATTTTTCTTGTTAGTTGACCAAATTCACATTTGCAGGTCATTGATGGTCGCAGTTGATTTGCCCTTGGTTTACTGACCAGTATGAAGGCCAAGTCGACCTTAGTCAGTGCTATGTCCTCACCTAGAGTTCCGGCCGAGGTGTAAAGGGTTAAGAAGATATAGAAGGTATCGTGGAGATTGATCTCAATGATCTCACCAGTCCTCAAAAGATGAACGGGGTTCAAAGTGCAATAGACATTTTGCTCTAAGTCGTCGAACTTCTAGTCAGCCAGGTGGCAAACTTGACTCAGGTTATTCGTCTTTTTACAGACCCACCATATGTTGGCTTCTTTGATCAAGGAGGTTGGTCGAGTGACTTCATAGAAGGAAGAGCCCAAATTCGAGGTAGCTGTTAATGAGGAGCTCCAGAATAAAATACAGTCCAAGGAACAGCTGATCACATCCTTAGAAGCTCAGTTAGCTGAGGCTCGCAACGAGTTAATGGCTTCGGAGGAGAGTCAAATTAGGCTGGAGAAAAAGATCAAAGAGAAGTTCAGAGCTCTGTATGAAGCTCACAAGCAACTAAATAACTGGGCTTCCAAGCTTCCCAAACTACTTACCAGAGTGAACCAATTTGATGAGATAATATCATGGTTGCAAGACCAATGGGAGCGAATCAAGAATATAACCAAAAGATTCTAGGGTCCCTTTCTAGTTTTCTTTTGTGTCACTCCCCCTCCTTTCTTTATTGTTCTACTTTTATTGCATTAGTAGGCTGACTTCCACCCTGTGATTGCCTTACGGCCGAAAATATTTATAATATAATTCCACTTTGCTTGCTTCATTCTACTATCAGATATTATCCTTCTAAATATCTCCTCTAATATTTTTCATTTATAGATTGTGAAAACATTTCTACTTATAAATAATTAAATGGAAAATGGTTACAGGTGAAATACTCATCTTATCCACAATCAGCATGAGAATATCTAATATATTGAACAGCTAAACTTGGACCAGTTGATATAACAGGTTCTAATAGATATCAGCCCGTGGTTACCCCTCATCAATTCACATAGAAGGGTAAAATCCTCTAGCATGAAAGCAAATATAATAATTCCCATTATTGCTAGTTCCTATTCTAAGTGTGGCATATGCGATTAATGTGATTTTTTTATTTAAAAAATAATAAATATTAGAGAAATGATTTGAATTTTTTTTTGCTATAATGGATGATTCATACAGTTCTAGAATGGATATATCTAATAAGGTCAGAAAACAGTAAATTCTGGAGTAACCTAGGCAACTCCACTTCCCTAACCCATAAGATGACTTTGGAATGACTACCTAAATACGATGCTATTCAGTCTGCGACCTCATTCGCTTCTCTAAAAATATGTTTAATTTGAAAGGCCACACCACCGCTCAACATAATTTGTATGTTCCGAAGTAGAGACCGAATAGCCCCCTCCCATTTGAATCTTTTGGCAGTGACGGCCACACACTTAAAAATGGTACAGGGTGCATGGAGTGGGAGAACCCAAGGCTAGGAGCAGACAGACGCGCCCCATGGGTTGGGGCACAGGAGTCGGCGTTATGTATTAGCACAGATGCTGGACTCCGGCATTGACAAGGAAACTGGATGCTCTGATGCCTCCAAACTAAGAACAAAGCAGCACAATGATTTGCTAACAGAAAAGCAACCATGCATGCTATAATCACAGAAAATAAGGTACTCATACACCTAGAGCTGACTCATGTCTCCAAGAAATACGCTCTTCCAGTTTTGATTGTCAGGAATAATCAACTAGCAAAAGAGAAAGTTGATGAAAAATTAGCTTCCCACAGAACAGAGGATGGATGTATCCTGTAATTGGAAGATGATGAGAGCTCTTTTGAGCCAGTACACTACCCTTTTTGCCATGAGAATCGCACCAGAATAAAGAACTAGGCATTTCACATCAATCAGCATCTGTTGGTACCCTCATGTTCTCATACTGATAGAACCTCTAAAGTCAGCAAGGCTGCAGACTATCTGATAGAAGGAACTAATAATGGAAGTTCAACTGAATAGCAAACTGGAAAAGGTGGACCATTGTACTGTATAAAAACCCCACATGAACTTCCTAAGTGACTTGTACCTTCGCAATGCTGTAGAATCTAATATCTGGTGACTACAAGATATAGGATTGGAGTGGGACAGTAAGAGAACCATCTGACCAATTTCAGTCAAAATAAAGGGAAGGAATGGAAAGGAAATTTTTCTTCATTGGATATAGGTTCAAAGGAAGCTTTTTTGCTCCCAAATCACCTTTCAATCACCCCACACTCTGCAAGCAAAATGACTAAATTCAGACAATCATATATACAAGCATTCTTCAGTCTTGCATCATGGAAAAGTGACTAACATAAACCATGTGTTCATGTTCATCATCTGGTTCTGCAAAGCTCCTTAAGTACCTTCATGAGCACTAGTCATGAGCATTAGTCAGATGGGTCAAGCTCCCTTTCTGTTCTTGATGACAACCCTTCTCCTTGAATGGAAATCAAGTTTCTCAAAGATCTGAAGCAGTTGCCAGGTACCCGTAAAAGATCCTCTTCCTCTAACCAGCTTTCTCATACCCATCGACCGATGCTGGAATCTTGTCATCTTCACCAGACCGAGAAGAATTTGCATGTCCCAAGCCTCTGCGTCCATGGTTGTTCCTCTCAAAGTACTCCACCAGGTTCTCAGCCTCCTTCAAGCCAGCTTCAGCATTGGCAAATTTCACCATTGTGACTTTGTTTTTCCACCACCAAAACCTAGTTCTGTAAACAAACAAAGAGAACATGGAGAGATTAGCAAATATTATTTAACATGAGATTGTTCCGTGAATTTAGTGCCTAATAAGAACAACCACGTCACCAGGGGCATCACTAGTCACTGTTGTTATTGAATGAAAAGAGCCCTCCCTGCAATTAAAATAACTGCTACATCACAACTTTGCTCAATATAGAGAATATCTGGTTCAGGTGATTCCGAACAAGAAAGCTCGTCCAATTACTTGTCCCTTTTACCAAAGTGAAAGGATACTTTGGTCTGACATAGGAGAGCTTACTTTTCACTTTTAGATGGGAGTATGCAGCATTAGTTCCATAAAATTTATCTCTAAAGCAGAAGCTTGTATCACCGACTTTTGCAGCATTCTGTGACTTCTGTCTGAAGATCGTACAGACCGGGTAGCCACCTCCGATAGGAATCATCCTTATCTGAAAACGACATAGGAGGGTCCTTTTTATTTTCTCGGTACAAGCAGAGTCACTTGCAATAGAGCATGTCTGCTACTTTAATCCTTTAATGCAACGCATTTTCTTTACAGTAGGTATCCCCAACTAAAAATGCTATTTTTTCTGATCATACTAGGAAAAATTATGGAAATTCTGGATGAAAAGGTTCAGTCAGGCCAAAACAAACCACAAGTGTATCTTTGGTGGCAATATCCTCGTTTGCAATTAAGACAAGGAGATAAGATTTCCTGTACAGATTGCTCTGGTTTCCTTAGTTCTGTAATCGCGTATGGCGAGCGAAGCAAATGCATGCCATGTCAAAATTAATCATCCTTTTCTTCTTTACAGCTTTTTCTTTTGTCGTTAGAAAGCACTCTTTGCTCGAGTTGGCAGATCATGGCTTCTAAAACCTGATGGTAGATTGATTGCAGCTGGAGGTCGGAGCACACCAGGATTGACGGTTGTTGGGGTAGAGCTACGAGCTGCCTGGGAGGGCATCCGATATGCGAGATGTGTGTTGGGGTTCGACAGATTGTGCATTGAGGGAGACTCTGCCACGGTGATTGACTGGATACAGGAAGTGGATAGATATGGTGATGGCCACCCTTTGATTCAGGATACTCGCAGACTAGTTCAGGAGATGTTAGCTGTCCAGATTGGTTATGTATATCATGAGGCGAACAGAGTTGCAGACTGGGTTGCCTCATATGTGGCTCGTCACTCCGGGGACGTCATCTGGATTAGTCTAGCAGCCGTTCCCCATTTGTTGCACTACTTACTTTCTTTGACAAAAAAAAAAAAAAACTGATGTCCTATGTTGGGCCTGACTGAGGTCAAGCTCATTCTAAGCTTATCTGGTCGGGCTTATTCGGGTCAGATCTATTTAAGCTTTGGAACGAGTTTTGATCGGGCTTGGCCAAACCCTCTGGACTAAGCCCAACCAAAAGCCCAAAAATCATTTTCACGTCCACCTCAAGCAAAAGGGTGGCCCAACCCGGCCTTCCTCGTTTCCAGCCTACAAACTATGCAAAGAAAAGGGGAAGAACATCGCAATATAGTTCCTTCACTGTTCATTTAACAGTCCGTGACTCTTCACAGTTTCAAACAAGAAGAGATTGCTAGAACTACAAAAAGAGTGATATTTGTTACACTTTTTATTCAAGAAAAAAGAGGGAGAGTGATACTTGTCAGCTGTAAAGTTGGATGCACTAAAGTAATCAAAGACAAAGTATGTAAAGTTAGATAAATAGAATTGACATAATCAGTATTTATATAAACCATTAGGACATACTTGCTGCTCAACCGCTTGTTGCTCCTTCTTGGCCTCAATAGCCTTGGAGCCGAGTAGCCTTGCACCAAGGGATAGTCTTATACCCCCAGAAATGTACTCAACCTTCCCAAGTTTTAAAAAAGCATGTCCTATTTTATTAACGATCGTAATTTTTGTTGGACCATCGTTAAAGTTTATTATTTGATATGCAACAAAATTTGGCCTTCTATTAATTATAATTTATTGCATTTCTATTTTGCATTCTAAGAGCAGTTGAAAAAGAAGAAAAAAATTTACTCTGCCCATCACATGGAATATATGCCAGTTTAACAGATTATATTTGATACATTACCACATATCATGCAAGGATTGGTGCTTTGCATGACAACCTTATGGTTTATTCTTAACAAGGTTTTAAATTAGACCAAATTTTTGCCATATGGTATGGTGTTTTTTATTTTTTGGTTATGTGGATATGCCTTATATTATAACTTATAAAAAATCTGTAATTATAAGTAAGCATTGAAACAAACAATTAGACTTGAGGGGCAGCTTTATACACCAAAAAATGTACTCATCCTTCCTAAGTTTTCAAAAAACATATCCTATTCCCAAGTTTCAAATGCTTTAGTTTTCGCTTAATATGCATTAGAATAGGGCACCCGTTTATTTTAACATATCCAATAACTTAAGATGGAGGTAATGACCCCAAGATCAATATTGATGTGGGTAGAGGTAACGAGATCAATGTATTTGGTTGCACCTTAGTGATCATATATAGCAATAATTCCAAATCATCCTTATTCTTAAATTACCGCCCAATCTAGTGCCATCCTTGAGGATGAGTGTCAAAGACCATCACAGAGCAATAGTGTTGGGCTGAACTTTGGACAAAAATACCCTAAGTCCAACAGAAAATATTGACCCAACTCCTCCCCTCCCAAATTCCTTTTAACGCCATTTGTCACATAACTCATTTATCTCTCTTCTCTTCCCCTTGTGTGCTCTATTGGACCATCGCTAAAGTTTATTATTTGATATGCAACTCAATTTGGCCTTCTATTAATTATAATTTATTGCATTTCTATTTTGCATTCTAAGAGCAGTTGGAAAAGGAGAAAAAGATTTACTCTGCCCATCACATGAAATATATGCTAGTTTAACATATTATATTTGATACATTACCACATGTCATGCAAGG
>JAOXJJ010001100.1:21966784-21981677 GCA_025769935.1 Phoenix roebelenii | reverse complement strand
CCATCACATGGAATATATGCTAGTTTAACATATTATATTTGATACATTACCACATGTCATACGAGGATTGGTGCTTTTAATGAGGTTTATTCTTAGCAATGTTTTGAATTAGACCAAATTTTTACCATATGGCATGGAGTTTTTTATTTTTCGGTTATGTGGATATGCCCTATATTATAATTTACAAAAAATTTGTAATTACAAGTAAGCATTGAAACAAACAATTAGATTTGAGGGGCAGCCTTATACCCCAAAAAATGTACTCATCCTTCCCAAGTTTCTTAAAAACATATATTATTCCCAAGTTTCAAATGCTTTAATTTTCGCTTAATGTACATTAGAATAGGCCACCCATTTATGTTAACATATCCAATAACTTAAGATGGCATTTGGTATGAGGTAATGACCCATTGGTCAATATTGATATGGGTAGAGGTAACGGGATCACTATATTTGATTACACCTTAGTGATCCTATATGGCAATAATCCCAAATCATCCTTATTCTTAAATCACCGCCCAATCTAGTGCCATCCTCGAGGATGAGTGTCCAAGACCATCACAGGGCAATAATGTTAGGCTGAACTTTGGACAAAACTACCTCTATGTCCAACGGAAAATATTGACCCAACTCCTCCCCTCCCAAATTACTTTTAACCCCATTTGTAACGTAACTCATTTATCTCTCTTCTCTTATTTATCTCTCCTCTCTTCCCCTTGTGTGCACTGCTGCTTTGACTGCCTCTGCAACCCCTTCTTACTATCATCTACAATCTCCATCGCCATCCTTGAGTTCTTTGCTATCTCAAGACTGAGGTAAATATATTTTTTATGAGTATTTTTGAAAAAAATATTTCAAGAACCAAGTTCCTTGCTGCCTCGTTGTCTCTTTTAGTTTAAGATCGGTTGATGGATGAAAAATATGATTTTTGACTATTGGATGGTTTTTTTCAATTTGGTTGTGGTGAAATATGTTATTTATGCCTTCGAAGCATGCGGAATCCAAAAAAAATCGATTTTTTCTCTCTTTTAGGTATACGAGGGTAGGGAATCCCTTAAAGGAGTGATTTTTTTCATCCATGCTTTGAGAAAAGTATGCTCTTTTCTTCGTAGTTGCAGTTATTTTGGGTTTTTGAGAGCACAAAATGTTTCTATAAAGTTCTTATAACAAAAATTTGGATTATTATTGTTCGGATTCAATAGCTTCAAGGTTTCTTATGTTTGAGGAATTTTTGTATGTTTCGAATTCATTATCGTTTGTTTATCGTCACAATCTCCATCTACCTACCCATGATTTTAGTATGAATTATTGTCGCAATCTCCATCTAAAAGAATTTGTGCTATTTAAACCCTTTAGATTGGTGAAGGCAATATAACTTCTTCAAGTTGGGAATAATCTAAATGCTAGCTCTTTTGTTACATGCACCCTCTTGTGAAAGATATAGCTGCTCGAGTCTTGAGCGATATCATATTGGATTCACATTGGTTCTGGCATTTTTATGGGTGGTGGTTTGTTCTTTAGAAAATGTTCTTCTAGTTGGAAAGGGCTTAATAATCCCATTT
Source organism: Phoenix roebelenii (assembly GCA_025769935.1). Lineage (NCBI taxonomy): Eukaryota > Viridiplantae > Streptophyta > Magnoliopsida > Arecales > Arecaceae > Phoenix > Phoenix roebelenii. The sequence goes on along the minus strand of JAOXJJ010001100.1, from coordinate 21,980,115 downwards.
TTTTTCTTTTTCAAGTTGGGATAGTATGATAATCCTCTAAAGTTACTTTTACAAGTTTTGATTAACTTTTGTTCTTGTTGAATTGGCTTGGAATGACAGTTTTTGATAATTTATATTTTGTTCATGTTTGTTTTCCTATTATATATTTGAGAATTTTGTTAAGTAGTTACAAAATATGGAGGCTATATCAGGAGTAGATTTGGTAATAAATGTTCAGTGATCTTGGATTTTTATAGTATAACAAGTACGTTGTTTGTGAATATCTAAAAATCTTTAATCGCTATACCAAATACAATGATCTTAAATCATCATGTTCAAATTATTTTTAAGATCACCATAGTTATCCCATTTGGTTCACCGAACATCCCCTAAATATTGTTTTCCTTTTATATCCTTTCATTTATAGTATAAATATTAAAAAATATTTAATATTTTTTTATTAATTTGTTATCTAATAACCATCTAGTCTTATAAAATTAGGTTGGGCAACTTTCAAATTTAGGATCATCTTTAGCCCTAGAAAGGATCTATCTTTCAATGATGGCTGTTCATAGTTGGTGGCCTAATAATATTTAGACAAGACCCACCAACACTCGGTGTGCTTCGATGAATCTATATCTAATCACGATTGCTGCACCAATCATGGACGGCTGTGATTGAAAATCAGCCCTACTGTGTCTCATTAAGGACTGGAGAGATCACAATCCAGCTCAACTTGATTGAGAGCAGCAACATGGAGGGAAACAAGGGGGTTATAAATTAAATTATCATTCAAAATATCCAAATCTAGAAAGCCGTTTCCGGCCCCCAGTAACTCGTTTCCCGTTCATTCCGTACATGATAAACGGTAACAAAGTAACAGGGCGGTCATCTCACTTCCCGTTCATTCCGTACATGATAAACGGTAACAAAGTAACAGGGCGGTCATCTCACTTCCGTTTTCTCTTGTCGTTTCCCTCTAAATAATATTTGCAATGTCATAATATTTTAATGTTAGAGATGGAAGGGAAGCGTCGCGTAATTTAAAGCTCCCAAAAACCCAACCCCCTTTCTCTCTCGTTCCTCTCCCCTTTACCCCTTCTCATTCGTCTCCCCCTCTCGAGATTTTTTTTTTTTTTAATGCTTCAGAAATATCTCTTTTTTCTGCCTTTCTCTCTGTCTCCTTTCGCTTTATTTCTCTCCTTGAAATCCTTCTCCGTCGCTGGAATCCGGTGAATGGGCTGCTAAAAGGACTGGAACCCGCCGGATTTCTTCGACCAGGTGGGCGGAGCTCCTTCCAATCCTTGGAATTTCTTTGAATTCGGTGCTTTATTGGTTCTAGGATTTGTCTTGTTTTTTGTGGATTGGAGCATTTCGGTTGCTTGATCGAAGCTGTATGGATCCTTGTTAGGGGCTTTCGGCTTCTCTGTTCGATTGATTGGAAGTGTTCTTTTGAGATTTTGTTGTTGAATCCTGTTTTATTTTATTCGGAATAGATAGGAAAGATGGATTCTGATTAGGTCTTTGTTTTGAATCGAGCTTTTAGATGTCTCCGTTGAAGAAAGGAGAAGGGCGGAGTGGTGGAGGGCCTGGGGATGTTGCAGGCGGTGGCTCGGTGAGAAAGGATAAGCTTTTGGAGTCTGGTGAGCGTCTGGATTCTTCTCGGCGGACGGCTGGACGTGTAGCTGTTCAGAATGTGAGCAGCTCTGCCTTGAACAAAAGGGGTGGCAGGGAGTGGAAAACTTGTTTCGAGGAGATACGAGCTGGGAAAAGGAGGATTTTGAGATCGGATGTGGCCAGGCTGAGGGCAGAGGCTGAATCTGCTAGGAAGAGATCCGAGGAAGGTGATCATGGAGTTGAGCAGGATGATGATTGCTTCGAAATTAGTTTTCAGAATGGCTCGGATTGGATAAAAGTTCGAGAAGATGTCAAAGCTGAGAAAAAGGAAAATTTGAAGTCGGATGTTGACAAGAAAACAGAAGAGTCTGACACCCATATGGAGGATGGCACTGAAGAGGCTCTGCTTAATGATGATCAGCTCAGGAACAACTCTTCCACCAGCAAAAGAGGAGAAGGAGAGGAGATGGAGGCTGAGAAGGAGAAGCTTGGGAAGTCATGTGTTCTTGAGAAGATGGAAGATCCTAATGCTGACGAGGAGAAAACTGCTGAAGAGTCTGACATCAGTGAGAGGAAAGCTATCAAAGTTGCTGAAACTGAGAAGAAGAAAATTACAGAAGAGTTTGACTCTGATATGAAGGAAGCTACGGAAGAAGCTGGAAGTTATAAGAGGGAGCTTACAGAAGTGTCTGATACTAGCTTGAAGCAAGTCACAGGGGAGGTTGCTTACGGAGCTTACCAAAAGGAGAGCAGCTGTGCCATTATCCAAAGGAATGGAAGGGAGCAGATAGAATGTGGAGACATGAAAGAAGCTGAGATGAGTGCAACAATGGGATTGGACGCTGCCAAGAAAAGGGAAGAGGAAGATACTGACGGTAAGGAAGTTATGGACTACAGGGCCCCTGAAGCTGATGAGAACACAAACAACTCCATCAACAAAAGTAACGGAATAAAGTGGATAAAGTGCGAGGAGACCAAAGTCGACAACAAGAGAGTTACATGGATGGACATTACCAAGGGAAAGGAAGAGGGTAAACCTGATAGCAAGGAAGTTGGAGAAGAGACTGACACTAACTTGAACAAGGTTACAGAGGAGAATGACCCAGATAAGGCTGAAGCTACAGAAGAGACTGCTTCTGGAGCTGACCAGCATGGAAAGAGTGCCACCATCATGAGGAGGAGTTGCTCAGAGCAGATGAAATGCAACAATGAGTTTGAAGTTGAGAAGAAGAGGATTATGAAGCTGGATGCTGCAAACCAGAGGGGAGAGGTGGATATCGTTCAAAAAGAAGTTTCAGAAGAGGCTGCTTCTGGAGTTCAACATAACAGGAAAACCATCGCCAGTAAAAATAATAATGTGAATCATGAAAATGAAGTTGAGAAGAGAATTACTAGGTCTGCTGCGGCCAAGCAAAGGAAAGAGACTGACACTGAAAAGAAAAAGGTTAAAGAAGAGGCTGATGCAGTTAATAATGTAGCTACAGAAGAATTTGTTCCTGGAGCTGATCGAAATGGGAACGTCTCCACCATTCGTAGAAGGACTGGCATGGAGCTAATAGCATGTGAGGAAGAGATTAATATTGAGAAGAAGCAGATTGTGGGAATGGATGCTGCCAAGCACAGTAAAGAGGCTAGAACCGGTAAGGAAAAACTTAAAAGGGAGTCTGGTTCTAGAATTGATGCTGAAGACATGGAACAGATAAGACCCATGGAAACTAAACTTGACAATAAGCGAATTATGGGGTTAAATGTTGCCAAGAAAAGGAGAGAAACTGTCACTCATGAGAAGAAAGTTATGCAGGACTCTGTTTCTGGATTCACTCAGAACGAAAAGGGTTTCACCATCAGCAAAAGCAAGGACCCAGAACAAATAGGTTTTGAGGACATCAAAATTAGGAATAAGACTTATATCAGATCGAGCAATGAGAAACGGAAAAAAGAGATTAACACAATTAAGAAGAAAGTCATGAAATCCAGGTTGGACAAAAAGAGAGGCAGAGAGACATCTGATTCTGAAAACACCAGGAAGAAAATCAAATCAGAGTCTTTAAAATGTGGATGTGACGGAACTGAGGAATGCAGTGGAAGAAAATTGAACTCTGATTCTTCAAACAGCCCTGGTTTGGGACCCAAAACAGCAGTCTCTGCTACTGGACAGAAGGATGACCCGGATGAGAAGACCATACTGAGGAGCATTAGGAGTCAAGGCAGAGGGGCTAGGAACAAAATGGTGGATGGGTTTGAGAAAGCCCACATTCTAAGCAAAGATGGTGGGAAAAAAAAGAACAGGGGATCTCCTACAGGCAGTCAAAGTATATCAAAGCGCCGAATCCTTTCCGTAAAAAGAGAAGAGTCAAGAAAATCCCGCAGGGTTAAAATGGAGGCTGAATCTTTATCTCGACAAGGAGCACCTCTTAATTTGAAATCTTCAAATGGCAAGAGCAAGGAAATGGTCAAACAAGAGAGTAGCTCTGTCCGTCTAAGCAAGAAGTACAAAGGTACAGCAGGTGAAGGACGGAAGGAGGCTAAAGAGAAAGTCAGGGAACAGATAAAAAATATACTTCTAAGTGCTGGCTGGAGAATAGATTTAAGGCCCAGGAAGGGCAAAAACTATGAAGATTCAGTTTACATATCTCCTCGAGGATCAGGTTATTGGTCCATCACAAAAGCCTATGAAGTGTTTCAAAGGGAATTTATTCACATACATAATGAAAAAGGCAAGGATGTATCTAGAAGTTCTTCCAAGTCATCTAAAAGTCGTGAAGGTTTGGGTTTTCCTTTTTCTGCCATAACAATCGAGGATCTTAGCATGCTGAAGAAAAAACTTGGGAAGAGAAGTAAGGAGGAACTTAAGAAAAGTAAAAAGAAGCTTGGAGATGGCAGCAGAAATAAAAAGTCGAAGAAAGCTGGCAGCACAAAGTTTCTAAAGTACAAAGATAATGGGGGGGAGGCCAAGGGAAAAGTGAAGGAGAATGACACTGCTGGTTCAAGTTCAAAGGGTATTGATGGTCATGCACCTAAAAAACTACATTCTGGAAGGCATAAAAGAAGGCATGGAGGATGTGCTCTGTTGGTTCGTGGATCTAGGCAAGAGAGAGAAACTGGAAGTGGTGATTATGTTCCATATGTTTGGAAACGTACCGTTCTCTCCTGGATGATTGATTTGGGAATTGTCCCTGCCAATTGTAGGGTAAAGTATATGAACCAGAAGCGCACAGAGGCAATGCTGGAGGGCTGGATCACAAGGGATGGCATTAAGTGCAGCTGCTGTAATAAGATCCTCGCGGTCTCAAAGTTTGAGATTCATGCTGGTAGCATCCTTTCTTACCCATACCAAAACATATTTGTAGAGGAGAAAGGGGTTTCCATTTCTCAGTGCTTGCTAGATGCCTGGCAGAAGCAGGATGAATCTGAACATCAAGGTTTCTACACTGTAGACATTGATGGTGATGACCCAAATGATGATACTTGTGGCATCTGTGGAGATGGTGGGGACTTGATCTGTTGCGATAGTTGTCCTTCGACATTTCATTTGAACTGCTTAGATTTTCAGGTATGAAAAACCCAAAAAGAATCTCTGTATTACATGTAACCTGCTTTTATTTTTGATTCCATGGGATGAAGGTCTAGTATTTTCATTTCATCCTATGTCAATCCCATAACAACTGTGGTCTTATATGCATTTCTCTTTTGATTCCTTTTACTTCTACTTTTGATTGGTTTCTTTGTGTGATTTGGCGAGACGGAGTGAGGAAATTGGTTGTGGCCCTACTGAAAATGTCTTAAACAAGAGAGTGGCAAGAGAGGGAGGGCTAATTTGTTTCCTGGAAAAAAGAGGGAAAAAGGAATTCTTATGCTTAAACAGTTTACAAAACTATCCATTTTTGTAATCTTCCTAGGTTCAAATATCTGCTTTTATTCAGGCCCATGAAAGTTTTTCCTGTGCAGATGCTTCCTCCTGGTGACTGGCACTGTATGAACTGTTCATGTAGATTTTGTGGGGTATTTTCTGGGTATGATGCCCAAGAAAATGGCGGTACTGTTCCTCCATTACTCACATGTTCCCTATGTGAGGAGAAATGTAAGATTCTCTCATATTAGCCACTGTAAAATTTTTCTTATTATAATTTCTAGATTTTTTCTGGCTTGTTAAATTTTATGGGAAAGCTGGTTGATTATTTTGCTGTACTCCGATTTTGTAGATCACCAAACATGCGCTGCAAAGTTAGATGGTGTTTCTGTTAGTTCCAGTCTTTCATGGGTTCCATTCTGCGGACACAGTTGCAAAAAGGTGTGACTGTTGATATAATGTTTAGATTCCTTATGCTTTCAGTCCTGTTAACATTATAAGTGTATTATGCTAATGCAAACTGTGCAACTGATGCTCAAAATCTGAGATTCTATGATGGTATTTGTTATCTTTCTAGAATCTCGATTCTATGACTTCCTGAAGGTTTTCCATGAAAAAAAGCCATCCAAGCTTGATGATTAAATTTAAATTAAGTAACATCTGAGAGTTATCTGCCATTTCCGAAAAAAAGGTACTTGACATGGTCTAATCCTTTCTTTCCTAAGATTAGTCTTACATATATAAATTGATTAAATATGATTTTTTGAGCACTTAAGTATTGCTAAATTGAATTGAAATTAGACCAACTCTATTTCTGACAACTATCCTGCCTTTCCAATATCATTCGTAAGCAGGATGGTCTTATAGGGCATTAACTAAGCCCTCCTTAAGCTCTTATAACTGTCGAAACTTTGTTATTCCTATTCCCATCAAGTGATTTTCAAACTAGTGAATAAAATAAATCAAATCAACAAGTAAAGCCTAAATAATCCTATTTAACAAGTTCACTAAAATCAAACCCCTTTTTGAACCATTTTTGTCCAAGATTTGATGTTTCGACGATGACTAGAGCAATTCAGCTGAAATGGATCAATTCCACTGTTCTCAGCCAAAATTGATCAAAATTTTCTCCTTCAAAGATGAATGTAAGGCTAATAAGCCTTAATCTGATTGTCAGATTGCCAAGGGGCAACAAAATTGAGCTCTAGGAAACATTTTCACAAGCTAAGGCTCAACTTTTTGCAAACCTTGGGTAGAACTAACAAACAAAGGGTTTGAGTAAATACAAATTAAGCAAGAACTTGTTGACCTTACTTATGATTAATGAAGCATCATAATGTAATCAGTAATTCAGAAATCAAGATATACATTTTTTTAATGGTAAAAAATTCTGTTCTCATTTTTCCTTGAATTCATATATTTGGTATATGATATTCTCATCAAAGACTACATTGTCATTTTAGACTATTGTCTAACCGATACTTCTGACTTGTGTTATATGATATCCTCATATTGCATGCAAAATGTTTCAGACAATAGAACATATTCTAAAATGATACCTAATTTATATCTTTAATTTTATTTTTGTTATACTTTTGTTGTTTTGTAAAAAAGTGAAACTCATTTGTTATTGATCTTTCAAACCTTGACTTGTATCTATACATCTCTTCCTGGATCCTGTCTCGAGATAATCCTAAACTTGCAAACTTCCTATTCCACCATCTGAATCTTTAAATTTGACGAGGGATATCTCTCTGATGTCATTGAGCTATCCAGTTGTTGTATCTTGACTTCTGAGCTATCAGATTGTTGTATCTTGACTTAAATTAATTTTGATTGGTTGCTTATATGTGGTCTTCTAGATGTCAGATGAATTAAATATGGCATATTAGTCTGTAATGAAAACATCATGAATGTCGATTAATATCACAATCTTTGATTTTGTATCTTCAACAGTTGGATCTTGTTATTGTTGACCACATGTGCTCCTTGTGGATCCTCAGGGATTTAATCTTTGATGGTCATAATTGTGCCATAGATCAAGTTTAGGAGTATTAAAAACATTTTCAGCTAAAACAAGTTTGAGCATATTTGGTCCATACAGAGTAAAGTATTCCTTTATTATTGTAGATTTTTGAGCAATTGCAGAGACTTCTTGGGGTCAAGAATGACTTGGAAGCAGGATTTTCATGGACTCTTGTTCAGCGTTTTGATGAGGACTTACCAGAACCAGCCTGTGGACTAGATCAAAGAGCTGAGTGCAATTCCAAGCTTGCAGTTGCACTTGCAGTTATGCATGAATGTTTTTCGCCTGTTATTGATCAGAGAAGTGGCATCAACCTGATTCGTAATGTCGTATATAACTGTGGGTATGCACTGGTTGAGCACCTGATTCAGGAAAATTCTTCCCTATGTTGAAAAGAAAAGTAGTTCTATTACATCTCAATTTGTTGATAATGCAATAATAAATGCATGTTTCCCATACCTGTGCTTTCAAACTGTTAATGAACCTTCTGACTTGCAATAGTATTATTATGTCAATAAGCTTGACCCTTATAGTTTGGATGGTGAACTGGCAAGATCATATCATATCTATATTTATCCGGTCTGTGATCTATTAGCATCTGGTCCAAATAGAAGCAAATGAGTAATAAAAGAGAGTAGCAAATCCAATAGAAGCAAAAGATGAAAGCTCAACAGCCTTAATGCTACTAGGCAAACATATAACATGTTTAGGACTACATAAAAGTCAACTAACAGAGCTTCTAATAATGCTTCTTAACATAATGATAATATAGGGTTGTGATTGGGGTCTTGATACCTCAGAATGGCATGTTTTGGTGTCCATACTCACTGAGATAAAGTCTGCATTTGATATATGAAAAAGCTATACATGCGGCAGATGAGCTGTGCGACATCCATAGCTGAGCTAGAGTGAACTAACCTTGCTAAATATTTTCTCTTTGATTTCATCATATGTAGTGCCTGTCTTTGAGAATTCTTGCTGTACTGGCTGCTTCTTTAACTATATATACAGGGAGAAATCAGAACATGTATCCTTTAGAAGTAATTCAGTTTCTTGCTTCTCTTTTTATTTTTGTTTCAATACAACAATTATATGTTTTAAAGGAATAAAAGTACAAAGAGAGAAAAATCTGAGGTAATAAAGAATAACTGTAGAGCTTGTGGTGGGTCTAGTTCATTTTGCTGATTAATTATGCCTAGTGTAAGTTTTAGATAGCAGCAAGTTTTGAATTTGAACAAGGTTTTATCATGTTAAGTCAAGCCAAATTATTCATTCATGCATTATTTGTGTACATGTTTGCTATGCAACATTGCCAACTGTTTCGATGAGTAGAGTAATTTGACAGTAATGTATCCAAGATTCGCCGTACCGGTATCGGACTCCGTACCGGTGCTACACTAGCATAGTGTCAGTACGGTACGGTATAAAGATTTTTTGGCATACCGAGGGTCGGTACACTATCCGTAACGGTACCGGTATGGTATGGTGTACCGGTACCGGTACCAAACCGGTATGGTATGGTATGTCCGGTACCATCCAGTACGGTACGATACGACATACCATGAATGTATCTATTCTAGAGAAGTTTAATGTCACGAGAGATTTTTTCGTCCTGTTGATATTTATTCAGTGGTTACTAACCAAATTAACCTTTTAATAGCTTTCATCTATAGAAATTTCCATTCTTGAATGGAGCTAGAGTTCTCTTCTTCTTTTATTATAGAAAATATTCAACCCAGAGTTTGCCATACTAGTTGGTACCAATGCATACTGACTGTATCGTATCGTACTGGTATTGAACCTGTACGTGCTATGGAGGGTGTACCGATACTCAGTATGCTGAACTAGCCTTCGTATCACATATACCGACATTGTAATAAGATGGTACTGGTATAGGGTTTGGTGGCATACCTTGATTCAACTTATTTAGGCTGATTAAGGACATTTTGTGTTCATAAATTAGTAAAGTAAAAACAAAGATTTTATGAAAAAAATCCAACTTACCATAACTGCTGTGGTTGTTGTTGGTGAATGCTCTTTTGCCATTGTTGTTGAATAACTAAAATCATGGTATGCCGTACCGGCCCGAACTGGACGGTCCGGAGCGTACCATACTAGTTCGGTACTTGTATCCTGTACGGATGGCGTACCGAGTGTTGGTACGCCAAAAAAACTCTGTACCATACTATACCGACACTATGCTAATGTGACACTGGTACATGGTTCGGTTCCGAGACGGCAAACCTTGACTAAAATTGTTGTCAGATGCTGAGTCGGATCTAGATGCAATTGGTGTTGGGTTGTATGACAGCCCACTTGACCAAGCTCTCATGATTGTAGCTTCTTTTTGGTCAAAGTGTTTTTTGTTGTAAAGGAAGTTTAAAATATATCAAAGTTTTAAATATTGGAGGGACGATGCGGCGGCAAACTTTCCTAAGTGTTGGGATGGGATGAATCAGGAAATAGATAGAGACGGATGGCGCATCACCATCCTGCACGTCAGGACATGGGGCATCTCATTCCATGGCAAATCAAGACGGCTCCATCTCATGATATTTATCTTCTAGATGGATTTCCTATTTATAAGTCAATCTCGGCCATATTTGTACTACATTAAAATGTCTAAGATTGTTTTTTGAAGAAACTAAATAAGTTATGCAAAATGACATATTTAGCTGCAACATTAAGTGTAAGGTGAGGTGTCTTACTTCTGGACCAGCCAAGGCTTCACTAATTTGCTGTCTTGTTTTTCTTATTGCATTCCTTGCCTTCTTTTTTGATGTTGAGGCAAACTCCTTGTCATCTTCTAGACTCTTTCTTACGACATCTTTTTCTCCTTCGATCTATTACTTATTCGGCCTTCCATGTTTTTGATCAAATTTTATCGGAATACCGTCATCTAAATTATGTATATACTCCATATTTATGTAGCCACAAAATGTTCTATTATTTTCTAATCATTCTACTCACAATTGACCCTTCTAAGCCTTGCTCAATCTCGAACTTAGGTCTGAGAATAGCGAACTATGCTTCATCTCAGCATCTTTGCCTTTAGAGGGATCAGGACTTCTGAGATCCAAACATAACACCATCTCTATATTTAATGTGAAAGGGTGGAGTCCAGCATGCTAGGCCTGAGGTGGGGTTCATGTGGTGAATTTTTTATTTAGTGGCTTTGCGCTGTAGAGAGAATTAAAAGTTTGAGGAAGCCTTCATGCAAATTTGCAAAGCCTCTAGAAAAGCGAGAATCCAACAATCTGCTCTTTACTTTGCATGCAGTGGACATGCAAGACACTATTTATCATGGTATGTCATATTGGTCAGTATTTGTGCCTACCAAGTATATCGTACCGTACTGCATACCGATTTTAGATAATATCATACTGTACTGGTACTGAACTAGCACGCAATATAGGGACTAGGGAGCATGATATGCCATACTATACCAAACCGAGCGGTATGGGGTATATTATATCGTATCGGTTCGGTACTGGTACATGACACGGAGGGCGTACCAACACTCGGTATGCCAAACTGGACCCCGTATCGGGCATCCTGACGCAGTGACAGGGTGGCACTAGTACAGGGCTTGGTATCGAGATGGCATACCTTGATAGGGAGCGTGCCAAGTGTCGGTATTTCCAATCGACCCCCATCGGGCAGATCAATATTGTACAAAGATGTTACCAGTACGAATCCGATATCATGATGGCAAACCTTACTATATATAGTGGGCAAATTGCTCTCTCTCTCTCTCTCTCTCTCTCTCTCTCTCTGTTGGGTCCATAACAAGCCTTAAAAGACGTTAACCTAGAAGTTTTCCGTAGATTGCTAGCCTCGAGTAGCTCCATCCATTCTAAGCCATTGTTCATTGGTTGCATCATACAAGATTTCTATCCGTTTGGAGAAAAGTCTAGTGAAATTGCTAAATATTAAAGGACAAGATAGATAAATATTTCCAAAGCAGTTTCTTGTTTGATTTGTTGCTAATGACCAAGATCATTAAAATACAAAGAATATAAATAGTAAGAAAATAAACTTCAAAACTCTCCCCTTTCTTGATGTAACACAGCATTAAACAATGCATGCTATTTAATTTAATATCTAGTAATTATGGATGGATATTTGATTGATATGGTTTGTAATTACATGACATCTTTCCTCTTCAAAATTCAAGGTAATGAGTTTGGCCTAGGGGTGACAATTGGGTTGGGTCGGACCGGATACAGGTCGGATCATCTATAAGATAGATAAAAATCTGTCAACCTGAACCCAACCTATTTAAAATAGGTCAAAAATGCAGACCTGAATCTGACCATTTTATTAAACAAATAGCCTAAGTCGGCCTATAACTGGTTGAATCAAGTTAAACGGGTTAAATGATTAAGCAGTGTCACCTCTATTTTGGCCCGGTTAAACGTTTTAGGATTCATCATGTATTTATGAGACATCATCAGTAGTTTCACCTTTTTCAAGCCGAGAATTTAATATATGCAGTCTGTTGTTATCATGGCTATAAAATAATAATCTCTATAGTCTATAGTATATCATTGGTGTTTGCAATTTGACTTTATTGAGTGTTTGATAGAGAGATTAAATTACCTATACTTTTGCAGATCCAATTTCAATCGGCTTAACTTTCGTGGCTTTTATACATTTATTTTGGAGCGTGATGATGAAATTATCTCTGCAGCATCCTTGAGGTAAGTTTCCCTCCCTTGTCTTTGTGCTTGTATAGGTTGATTTGTTTTGTGCTTGTGTCCACGGTGTGTATGCACGTGCATGTGCGAGATAGTGCACATGCTTGCATGCAGGTGTGGATCCAGGATTATTCTCCAAGTGGGCCAGCAATATGTTCTTATAAATAATAAAACTTTATTCAAAAGGAATGATTTTAATCAAAATCTAAAAATATCTGTTGGGATGTTTTTACTTTATAACATCAATATTTCTCTCAAGAAATTTTTTTTATAAAATCAATGATTATATTGTTTATTAATAGATATACACATAAAAATAAAATATAAATCATGAAAAATGATATGTAGCATGTGAAAAAGAACAAACGGGCAATATACATAGCTTTTTAGAAAAAAGATTTTGAAAATAATTCAGCAATTGGAACACTTAGATGAAGAAAAGAAAGCACCCTCCTTCTCTGCCTCTCTTTGCAAAATCTTATACCAAGTCATACTACGAGAATACATCAAGCCAAACAAACATACCCATTCACTATTGAAATATAAATCTCTCTGACTCCCTTCTTCATTTTAATGTTTTCATGATATAAAATGCATTATTTTATGTGGTATTACATAAAATGTAACTGAATCTTGTTTCCCAAACCTCCCAAAAATTAATTTTCTAGCCTAAAAAAGAAAAAAAAAAGAAACACTTCCTAGTGGAATCTATATTTTCATACATGTTCCTATGCATACTATTAACTTTCCAGATGAGCTGTGCACATACTCATCTCTTATCAAATAGTGACTAATAAATAACACTTATTAGAATAAACCACCTACCGGAAAAAAGATAGTAAACCAGATGGTTAGGACTTAGGAGTTTCAGGTTGTTTGGATAAGAAAAGTCCTTAAAAGTTAAAATTGGAAATAAAAGCAGAATATGAAACAGATAACAATCTCCTTGTGAAATTAGTATACTTATGACAGAGTAGACTACTAATAGCATTAAAATACTCATCATGGTAGAATAGGAAACAAATAACAGAACTTTTAAAATTAGGATAATTACTCATGAGATTGAGGGGGGTTCCTATAGAAAACTTGGAGGGGACATATGGAAATAGCTAAGTTATAAAACGAGATTTTTCAGATCTTGGGGGGCTGTGGCCAACCC
>JAOXJJ010001100.1:21942730-21966776 GCA_025769935.1 Phoenix roebelenii | reverse complement strand
GGGCCACCCCCCCCCCCCCCCCCCCCCCCCCCCACCCTCGCGGGGATCTGCCACTCCTTGCATGCATGCATGTACATAAATGTGTGCTTACATGCCTCTGTGCATGTGTTCTGTGTGCTTCTACGTGTGGGTTATGTTTACATGTTGACACATCAGTGGAGTGCATATGAATGTCACAGTTATGAGGGGACTTAGGCAAATACTGCATTTTGGATTGAAATGACAAATGGTTTCTATCTATATCTGAGTATAAGCAATGAATGATGATTTTTTCTATGTATTTTTGAGTTTCTTTTTTTATGATGAACTTACCATACATGTTGATGAACTTATGTTCATTAATATCTAAGGTCTTATTACCTTAGAGAATTGTTTTGTAAGTTAGAACTTTGCAGCACCTATTTCCTTATGTCAGATGTGAAAGAACAATTTAACTGTCTTGAAGTTATCATTTGAGATTCATTAGTACTCTGACTGAACTTGTTGCACATTGTGCTAAATGCTGCTTCAGATATGTGCCACTATATTTATGTGTTTTTTTGGTGAAATATCAAGTAAAAATGTTTCCTAGTTCCAAGTTCTAATTATCATTATCTTGGCTTAAGCAGAATTCATGGAACGAGATTGGCAGAGATGCCTTTTATTGGGACCCGGAATATGTATAGGCGCCAAGGGATGTGCCGCCGACTTCTGGCTGGAATTGAATCAGTATGCTATCTTGATTTTGTTACCCTTTGTCAACACTCATTTATAATTTAAAAATTCTACATGTCCTCTGAACTTTTTACAAACTTGCTATGCCATCACGAAATCATGCCACATGCACTTTGATTTGTAGTCTCCATTATCATCTATTTGTAATCCATCTTCCCTCTAAATTCATGGAATCTGACTCCTATTTTTTTATCTAAAATCCCATGAATATGTTATGCACGACTATTTTTTAATGCAGCAAATCCTCTCACTTTGCCTGTGAAATTCAAACTCAACTTGCAGTTTGCTACTGTGTGTACTTTTAAACACATAGATGCTTCAAAGTTGGAACGTATACTCATTTTACTAGTTTCCATTCTATTGGACTTGTCGGTGGGTTTTGCAACCAGAGTTTTAGCTTTAAGCAGCCATTTTGAACTCTACTTAACAAAAACAAGCCAAGTTAGGAACTTTCATCATGAGTGACTACTTGAAGTGTAAATCTTAAATACCAAATATTTCCCTTATTAGAGCAATGGTCTAGTAAATATATGGGCAACTGCTTCTCACCCCTGCTCCCCCCCTTCCCCAAAATTTACAATTACTTTTGTGCGTGTGTAATGCACATGAGCAATTTTGTAATATTACTCTAGTTTCAATCAAGTGGAATTTGACAACAGCTGAGGATCAAGATTCCACATGTGAGGCAAAGAAAGAAGGGATTATTTGTCCATGCCACTAGCAGATGGAATGTTGTAAAGGGGGCCCATAAGTTTTTATTAGAATGTATTCATAAGGATATTCATAATATGCTTCCCATTATTGATTGTTCCACCACTTCATGTTTCTCAGATAGAGAGAGTAGATATTTTTGAGCAACTTTTTTATGTATCATGCTAATTTAGAAGATGTTAAGACAATTTATTCCACCTCTTCTTGTTTATTTAATTCTGGTAATGTAAAACTTAATTTGGATCACTTGCATATTACAATCACTTTGTTTGGCAATCTATTTGATTGCGTGCTGTTTCAGATTTATGGAAGAGAAAATATATGTAGTAGACTCAACTTTTGATCTAATTATTTCCAGCGTTATTAAGTTTTATGTTGCTAGTAAGATATACCTTGCAGTCCCTTCCCTTAAATTTCTCTTCATCTTATTTATTTATTTATTTGCTTACTGTTGCAATTCTTATTTTCAGGCTCTCTGCTCGCTCAATATTGAAAAGTTGGTAATCCCTGCTATATCTGAACTAAAAGAGACCTGGACTAATGTCTTTGGCTTCCAGCCTCTTGAGGTTTCACAGAAACAAGAAATTAGGTCTCTAAATATTGTGGTTTTTCCTGACACTTGTCTATTACAAAAACTGTTGCTGAAAGAGGATTCCACTCATCGGAGTAAGACTGCAGAAGGAGGTAAGTATAATGAAATGTGAGTCACGTTTACATTATTTTTGTTATGAAATTTGGTTTGTTCTTATGCTTCTGTTTCTGTAGTTGACAAGGTTGTACCTGAAAGCAAGCATCATCATACACTAGAAGTAGCAAATGAATCTTCTTTCTGCTCGTTGGTCGAGTCTGTGCCCCAGGCTGCTATTATGACTACTGACCAGTGTGAACATGAAATCAAACAAAGAGAATCTAGGAATGATTGCACTCTCTCCACTTTCGATATGTCAGTTGCATCTTCAGATGCTCCTTGTGGATCTAAATTTGAAGCTTCAGATTACAAACCTTTGGAGACTGCTGCTGAGGAGGACTTAATGTTGCATCCCGAGGCAGTTTATAATGAGGAATCTATGGTGAGAAGTAAATTTCAACTGGATTCTTCTGTTGAAAGTGAAACTAGTTTGCTTTGCCTGGGTACCAAGCATGATAACAATAATGCGAAAACTGTGGAAGCTGGGATTTCAAGGGACTTGCTGGCTATTAATGAAACTTCAGGGAAGTATATCATCAATAGCATAGAAACATCCCCCATTGTTATTGCTTCTAATTTACAAGATTCTTGTATGAAAGATGCAGTTAACTTTCCTGCTAATGATGGAAACCACAATCCAAAAGATCAGATTGTTAATCTTCAACCTAACTGTCAGGATTTTGATGAGGACTCGACATACAGTAATTCTGAAATGGTTGCTGAACCATTAGATGCCATAAGCCCATCACATATGACTTCTCTTCCAGAGCCTGATGTTCATTCTGATGGTGGGGTTATGCTAGGCATTTCTCACAAGGCAAATGATGATGCAGGTCATGCAGAACAAAGTCCTCGTGCTTTTAGTGAAGGTTCTGCTAATCATACTATCGAGAAGTTCACATCTCTGAATACTGCAAGCTAATCAGACTTATCTTTGGGTGGGCTAAAAAGTTCTAAGAAGGTAGCTACTAGCTAGTAACTTACCTGATTCTTCCAATGTGCCTAATGATCTAACTTCTGATGTGGCACATAACAATCTGCAAATGGTAGCAAGGGATTCTGCTCTGATTGTTCCTAGTATTAATGGTTCCTCTGCTTTCACAGAGAGCAGTCAGCTTGACACTCGCAGCATGATAGTTGACAATGCTCAAGTTGTACCTGGTCAACATTCCATTACTGGGTCATCTCAAGAACAGCCTCTTTGTGCTGCTTCACAGTTGGTCTCGAAGCCTTTAGATAATGGTCTTAGATCTACTTTTAAATCTCCTAACATGAGCAATGTACAGCATTAGTTCTAAGTTTATATATAGTTCCCCTTACTACTTTTGGTGTAGCTCCTCTATCTGCTGGTGGAGTGGTTATTTTGGGGGGACATATTGTGGTTAGTGGGTCCGACCAGGCCAGGTGTCTTGTTCTGAGCCTCGACCCTTGATTCTGCTGATTAAAGTTGTGGATAGTGACAATCTGTAATTTTGTTCCTTATTCTCTGTGAACTTGAAGTATGACTCTGCAGTTGTCAGATTCATTGTGCATGGACACATCATATGCACTCTTACCTGGTTCGACTGAAATTTGTGTCATAAACTTTTGCTATTTGCTACCCAAGTCTTTTAAATATCTTCAGTGGAGCTCCTTGAGCTGGTTCAGTTTATTGCACCATCGTGAGGTCCCAGCAAGCCAAATGCTTATGTAAGATTACCATCTACAATAACTTTATGTGTTTTCTATATGAAGACCAATTATTATTTGAATAGTCAGTTTTTTTTTTGTTGCATGGTTGATTAAAAATTCAAATACCCTGAATGGATACCAATTTATTGGCATTTATAGAGACCCTTTGTTTCATTTGTCACTTTTTTGGTGCTGTTCGCTAGTTCTACTCCAAATATGCAACTGGGGACGAATCTATTGATTCTTATTGTGCAAATAATGATCTCATAGATTTTTATGAATGGTTACATCTAGATGTTTGATATAATCTCTGTGATGTTTTTTTCTGATGGTTATATGTGAAGAGCATTTACTGTTTATTGTATGAAACTAGACTTTACGGGCATGATCTTAAACTTTGCCTTTTAAGTTCATTTTAAACCATTCAATGATTTATGCATATGGCTTAAAGTTCATTTTTTACTTATGGGGACTTCATTTATTTAGACAAATAGATCTTGTTTCATTGGAGAATCATATAATGAACTAATGTTTCAAAAGGTGCTACAATATGCTGGCAGTCAAGGGACTGTATAGTGCATGCGCGGCATGTGAACCACATATGTAGTTATTTTTTAAAAATATTTGAAAAAAATAGAATGGATTAAATACAACAAAACAATAACAACAATAATTATTATTTTTGATAAACAGTAGTAATATTAATAATTGAAAAAACTAACAGGTAATGCTTAGTATTTAATGCCTAAGAGAAATAGTTATATCGTAACTAACATATGAACATAGTTGATACCTGTATCTGGCCTGCTTGGAAAATCATACCCAATGCAACCATCTGGCTGAATCTGCTTCGGCTGCATAAGAGTGCTGCACGGACCTGCATAAGAGTGTTGCACAATGCTAAGTGGGCTGTATGCAGTCTCATAAAGTGGGCTGCGTATGCAACCACACAATGTTATGTGGAGTGTGTCTTTTGGCGGTAAAGAAAGTACATGAAAGCAAAATGCGTGCAGCAGAAATAGAATGTTAAGGTAGATGTGTGATAAAATTAGGAAGGATAGATTAAGAAGTGTATTTTAAAGGAGCTGCAAGAGTTACACAAATAAAGGATAAGTGATGGAAAATCAATTGAGATATTATAAACATGTAAAATGAAAATCTAAGGATGCTTCTTTAAGGAGAGATATTTCAGTTTGTATTGAAGGCTGGAAGAAAAGAAGGGGAAGACCTAAATTAACATGGCTAGAGGTTGTGATGAAGGATATGGAGAAACTTAGAATAACATCATAGATGGCCCTAGATAGGAATTTCTTGGAGAATGAGGATTCATAAAACCCCCCCTGGTTAGTTGGGAAAATGCTAGATGATTATAATTACGCTAGTATCTTTGATTTGTTCTTGACTCAGAACACTCACTGTTTAGGCCGGAAACTAGTTAGAAATGTGACCTTTTCTTTACTTCATGAATTAATTTGTCGGATACATTGTTTTCTGAAGCCCCTTTTATAATTTTGTTCGTTTCAGATAAGCTCTATTAGGACTAGGAAGATTATTGTTTCTTTATGCATGTTGGAGTAACAGCTCTGCTGGTCATCCTTTTAGTAATTTGGGTGTATATTATTTATTTTGATTCCATTGTAGAAGCTTATGCGGTGCTTTTTAAGGGACATAGACCATGGCTCATCCTTCATACACGATACCTATATGATTTTCTTCAGCTGAGGCAAGGATCAAAGGTGGCTTATAACCTGCATATACCTAGGCCTAATCCTTGTAATTTATGGTTGAGATGTACATGCCTAGACTCTTAGCTATGTTTTAACTGTTTGTGGAGTGACTGGCATGAAATATCACTTCCATTTGAGTTTCTGACGGGTGTATTTGACCTATATCTTTCATGGTGACTTGCTTATCATTTAATATTTTCTACATAAATTTTTTATTAAGTTACTGAGTGTTTGTTTCCATAAGCGAAGTAGATTACTGAGGTTTCTTCATATTGAGGCGAATTATAGAGAATGGTAAAGTTGATCCGCGCAGCACTCTTCTACCCAAAACTTCTGAGTCTTGTAGAAGTATGGTATTTATTTGTCTGTTATCTGTTTTCTATCTATCAATCTGCACATATACGGAAACATATACACGGATTCATATTCGTGACATGGAAACACACACAGAGATACTAGCCTTCTGTAGGCAGCTTGCCAATTAAAGCAAGGAAAGTGCAAGTTCTGGTATTCTTCATATTAGCATAGCATGCTCATGATTGTTGGAATTGGATTTTTGACATCTTGAGTGCTAAAATTGTTGAGGAGGCAGGTGGCAGATCTTTATTAATGCACTGTAACACAACTTTAAATCATCACCTTTTTCTAGTTGCTCCAGCTGTCTTAGCTCTTCTCAAATGATGTCATACATTGGAAGTGTTAGCATGTACCTATCCCAGATTTTGATTTTGGGAAAGCTTAAGCAGCTAGTAGTGCTGTTTATTTGGTCGGAGATGAGGGAAACCCAATAAAGACCAAACTAAGTCCCTTCCTTTGGAGTATGTATGAAATTTATATTTCTTTCATTTTTTGGTCATCTTGATGGATTGGCATTGTTTTGGAGTGACCTGTAGTAGTCCTTGTCAGGGAAGTTCACATTTTTTATGTTTACTTTTGTGCCATTGTTCCTTGTCTTCTTGGTTGACAAATTTTCATAGGCAGTTTTCTGGTGGCATTTTGACCTTTAATTACCTGTGCTTTCATACCTCTTCTGAATTGATAAGTTGTTTCTTAGCAGTGTTGGTCTTAATGTCGATCTATTTTAGCTTTGTCCCTTGTTTCATAATTTCATTAGAATAATCTTTATGTATGTAATAGATTGAACTCTGTCATATGCTTCAGGGTCATTTGTAGTGGTGGTGGCTTCATTTCTTTGGACAAGGAATACCAGAATGATGGGGATGTGCTCAAGGAGAACGAGTCCACTCTTATTCAACTTGCAATGCATGTGTAAAGCAGACAACAGAAAATAGCCAACATTTTTTATTTTTTTTTTTGGTTGTATACATTGACTGAAGATTGTTGGATATTATGATCTGATGAAAAGCATAGTTTTTATTTTTCATTTTTTTTTGTTGAATAATAGCATTGTTGGTTGCCAGATGATGTGATGAATGAGAAATTGTATTGTTTATTTAGAAAGTGAGGTGGTGTTACCTCATTCCAGGGGTATGATAACTCATCCTTTCCCTCACCTTTTGGCCCTTGCAATAAACCATATCAACTCTATCCAGTATTGTTTTTGGACAAGTGAATAATTTTTAATGGGGACATGGAATGGAGGTTCCGGATCGCCGTGCACCGCCGGTCATCGGTTGTACAGACTTTTGGTGCTCGGCTAGCTCTAGATGGGCAAAGAATGTCTCATTTGGTCTATTGGGTTTGTTCTTTCTTCTTCTGCTGGGTTTGTTGTTGTTCGGTCTTCTTTGCCTTTCTGCAACATGTGGGAACCAGGAATTGGGAAAAAATAGTAAAGCTTATAAAAAAGGCCTATTTAAAATATTTATAAATTTGTTTACTTTAAAATAAATATGAGACATAATAACAACAAATAATAGTTAAAAAAATCACTATTAGCAATATAACAAATAATAGTAAAAAAATATTTAAAGTTTTTTTGGATCAGTCATAAATTGTAAATAGGGTATAAAGCTTGCGTATAATTTAAGAATAACTGAATGGTTCTGGTTCGGCTTGTTTTTGAAGAAAATTTACTGTAGCTATGTAAGGAAATATTGGTAGTTTAACCATCAATTTTGTTATGAAACCTCTTTAATGCATTCTCTGAGCAATAGGTGACAAATTAGCAGGTCCAACGCATGCACCAAGTTGCAAGAAACATTCCAGTCTTGGATTTGATGGGATATTCTGAAATTTGTTTGCTAAACATGCCCATAGTATCAAGTCAATTTCTTAGGTTATTCTAGCATTGTGAATAGGTACACCTTCTGAGGAAATGATGTTTAATGATGCTAGTTTGAATCAGCTTGCAATAGGGTGTGATACTCTGATCCGATATGATAGATGGACAATATCTGATTAAGATTTATTGATGAATTCCTAAGTATGTCATATCTTCTCACCTTTTTGCCAACTCCATCCTGAAATACAACTTGAAAAATCCTAAGTATACTTGTCATATCACCGTTTAGGTCATTTCCTACTTAGAAGTCTATGATTAGCTGACAACCATCTACACTGTGTGCAGAAAAAATTACTTATATTAGTTTGTAATTTCTCTACCATGGTTTGGTGAATCCAATCATACCATTAGTAAAAATTAGCAACCATGAAATTCCTCCCTGTTCACTTGTATCCCTATCAGATCCCATATATTTTTCTTCGCATTTAATCAAATCCTGGAGGATGGGTGATGATCCTGGTATTATCACTACCATCTTCTACCCGGTTCGTTCGATAATGCCATTGAGATATAGCTAAGTAGTAGTTCTAAGTAGTGTTTGAATTGGTTGCAACTGGTGAAGAGAAACTTTTTTAAAAACAAAATGGAAGACAAGAAAAAAGGGGACGTGAAAGAGATTATATTAATGAAGTAGGTAGGTTCTACAATTCTTTATTCTCTTAAGTCTTTCTCTTGATGATCTTTGTAGAGATATAGCTAATCTTTGATGACTTCATAAAGGGCTTGAAATGGAGACAATTAACAGTTGTTGATAGAATCAGTGGATTGCCTGATGATATACTTTCACTCCATTCTGAGATCTTTACCTACAAGAGAAGCAGTGAGGACTAAATCGCACTTCGGATCACTGTGCATCTCCTTGATCTAGGATGAGTTTGTCATCATCTTCTCTGTCTCTGATACAAAGTCTTTTTGGTATCCTATAATACTGCTCCTCTCCACCTTCAATGAGTCTAGTTAGAAATTGATGGTTTATGTTACTCTATCAAGCTTATTGCTAAGCCAGTGAAGTTTTCGACACTAGGTACCATTGAGCTTGCATCTTTTTGATATTTTTGATGTATTGTTTTGATCATTGCATGTCTAGCGTCTGTGCAAAAGTTCACATTTCTAGCACTGCATAGCTTGAACTTTATTTCAACCTGAAACATATGATGAACTTTAAAACACATCTTCAGAATGGTGATGCTGTCGTTTTAGTAACATTTGCAACTGCAAATATTAGGGGTCCTATGAGAGTAATATCTACAAGCGATTGAACCTTTCCAAATTCTATTTGTCAGGATGTAGAAGTTGCAACATTTTCGTAAACCTAAAGCTAGAAGCACATTTATTTTACAAAAAAAAGAAGTAAAGCTAAAAGCACTCGTAATTTTTACTTATGTGAAGGAATATTCCGGTGCAGATTACACGAACAAGATTTTTTTGGTAAAGCAGAATGTCTTTTCCTATGATGAAAATGGAAGAAGGAAACTTTCCCCCGAAATTTTTCAATTTTGTGAACTCAATTCTTCAATTTATTATTATGAAATATTTACAAATAATCTCAATTTATAATTAGTATATACTAAACTATATTTTTTTAATTATCTGCATTATTTATATATGTTGTTATCCACATACTTTTTATATTTATGCATATTGGATCAAGCATCTAAAATTCCTTTTTTGAAAAATTCGTTTGTATGTATGTATGTCTGTATGTATAATCTGATTATGGGATGGCGGTGACGGCATGGTTGACAAGGCAGAAGGCGTTCAAAGTGAATCGTTTGACCTGGCGAAACCGACGGCTGATGTCGTCCTTCACAGGGCCAGGGCGGACCCCATCGAAATCGTCAGAGCACCGGCCCTCGTCGACCACCACTGCATGCATGCACAACTGTACGTTCCCCACCCGAGCTGCCACCTCCGACCCGTTTGCGTTCAGACCCGTCACCTTTCGCCGCCGATTTCCTTGCTCGGTCGACAGCATCCACCAGCGCATCCGCGCAGTCAAGCAGCAGAGCAGCGTCGGGTCCGGCCGCCGCGCGAGCACGGGCCGAGACTCGGATGGAGAGTTCGCGGACGCGGTTGACGGTGAGATCGATTGGCGGAACCGAAGCGGTCGGAGCTGGGGCAGACATCACAAGGGATGCGAAGATGAGCGAAGAGGAAGAGGAAGTGCAATCCTGTCGCCATTTTCTTGGAGATCTATTGTTTTCCTTACGATGAAATCCATTCCTGCAACTGGGCATTTGAAGTATGTTCGATGTTGTGGATGTAGGATTTGCAGCGAAGTTAAACAAAACAAGGATCCTCTAGTTTGTTCTACGATTGAAGGCTCCAATCAGTTGGTTAATTAGTGTACGTATTATAACTAGCATAAAAGCCGCCGATGTAACGTAGTCAGTGATGACTTGGTAGTAAATGGTTGATTCTATATATCCTTGGTTCATGCATGCTTCGCGCTGAGGCAGGATTTGTAGTTTGTTGCCTGCTTCATTCCACCAATCTTATATCGTTGTCTAGGAAGTAGGAACTGAAAGGAAGAATCAGAAAATAGTATTTTGCATAAGCGATGCTATAATCCAAAAATTAATTAGAATAGAAGTAATTATTACACCATGCAATATAAATTAATGATCATAGAACTCAACTTACCGTGAGACCCCAAACTATTTAAAAAAAAAAATGAAAGGGAATGAAGGTTCCTCTATTCGAGTCGAAGAGGGATACCGGAAGCCACCAAGTCTCCTCCCGAGGTCATCGAAGCTATGGAAAGAGTTAGCATGGTAAGTCCAGTGGCGGACAAGCAATGACTGACTACAGACATCCATCAAATAGTGCCGAGGAAGGGGCCAACAAAACCACTGTGGTATTAAGTTGTGGAATTGTTTTATCCCATAACAACCGTGCTATTCTTGAAAGTCCATTCCATTTGGTAGGATAATCCCAAATAGCACCATTTATCCTGGCTTATCTGCAACCAAAACGGGGTCTAAAAGATAAACATGAGTCTTTTAAAAAATTAAATAAATAAATAAATATTTATGTTCCGTCTCTTACTCTCAGCTGGTGTGACGTGTTCTCATTGCTCTCTTCGAATTCGTGTATGAAGTGTGCCATTTAACGAAGCTTTGGTGCAAGCCATTTTTGATGCAGGAGGCGACTCTAGAGAAATATTGTATTGTGTCACCGTGAAACACCTGCCGCCTGGTCTGGCCTTCTTGCTCTGTGGAATAAGAAAAGAGCTTGTGATGCTAAATTATCAAAAAAGAAAAGGCTATTTCGGTTTAATAGCTGCTGAGGATTCGATTATCAAAAAAGAGCTTGTGATGCTAAATTCCAGCAATCTGGAATAAGAAAACCTCTTTAATAATACCACGTATATATGTGAAGATTGTTGAATTTGAAGCTCTTGGTTGATAGGCCTCTTCATGTTGATGCATCAAAATGCATCCCAACATGGTGATGCTATGACAAAAAAAAATAAATAAATAAATAAATAGAGATACCTTCTTTTCCTTCTTTTTTTTTAACTATCAGATTTTTCATATATACTGCAAAATATACCGTATTGCCACGATGATGATAGCTCAACACCAAGGCATGATTATAGAATTTTAATGAATACACGTAAATACAACAAAAAAATAAAAATAAAAAGCATAAAGAAGAGCTATACTAAAACATATATGCTTTTATTATCATAATTATTATGTGGACAAGAAGGGCGTTATTTTTTCTAATTACCAAAAAATTGCCGAGCTTTCTTAATTGAATTGGAATGATTAAATCTTATTTAAGAGGGAAAAGAGAAACAAAATTGCCCCAGTGTGCGAGACTCGGAAATTGGAAAGTGGAATTCCAGCTAAAGATACGTTTAGTAGAATCTTAAATTCTTAATGAAATCAAGAGAAAAACAGATGAAGAGATAAATGTATGTCCCCAGCGTATTTCCCATTTTCAGTACTAGTAAATCGAAGAACTAGAAGTTTACAAACCATCAAACTATTTCAATCTATATTTCTCTCCAAGATGAAATTCACAGCCATCCCATTTACCCTCTTGAATATTTCTCTCATCAAATATATTAAATGTAATCTCTCATCTATATATTTTAACCGCTTTGCTTTATTAAATGCAACACTTCATGGTGCCAGTTCAATGAGACCATACCACACCAGTTGAGTGAATTTTGGGTGGTATCTTTGAGTTGCTAAAGCATTTTTGTATGAAGATTCTATGAATATAGTTTTGAATAAACTACAAAAACCTCATGATTAATTATATTTACGGTCAATAGTTAGAAAATCTACCGTTATCTTTCTGAGGTTTATATTTATCCAATATTTTAATTCATAACTTAATAGAATGTTAGTCAAACTGTTAACCTTAAATAGGACCTAAATATTGTATCAGAAAAAATGTCAGAAAAGACAAAATTTAAAGTGACATAAGTCATCAAAGAACCAAAAAAAGCGTGTATCTCCTCTGCCCTATTTAAAGATAATTTTGATCTTTTATGCCAGAAATAGTTTTACTAACATTGTTAATTTAACTAGGTATAAGATTTTACAAATTATTGTATATAAGTATAACAGACAGAAACATTAGAGGGATATTCAATAGTTTTTCTTACCTACAATGCACGAGACATTGACCGTAGAAAATCAAAAGCCCTAGCACACTTTCTCCCTCTACCAGAATCTATGGGTTGTTCCTCATTCAGATGTTTCTAGAAGCTGCTTTGTTTACCCAATACCCTACCTTGGAACGGTTGTATTGTCGACAAAGTAAATGAGAACCGTAAATTTTGGATTTTTCAGTGATTTTTCTGAGTCACTTAAGCATTTTCCATTATAGCAGTTTATTCTTCTTCTATCAGGAGGCCTTCTCCATACTTTGCCCGGACGCTAAAAAACACATAGCATGCTTGCGCATATTTAGCTGTACATGAAATATCTTATTATCTGTGTTCAACCTTAATCTTAGATCCTTCGCTCTCAATCTACTTTGTTGGACAAGATCTCGTGGTTGACAACATCTTGACCAGCTAAATCATTCTAACAAGTACGAATTATGTAGGAATTATTAAATACTTACAAACTCACAGACCTTTCACAATATCTTCCCCCTGGGGAAACACAAAAAGGAAAAACCTCTTTCGTGCTTGTAATTCTATTGGTGTATGAATAACTTAAAAACATATTGACTTTTAACTTTCCCAATTATACATTTCCTAATTCTTCTTTGCCATTTTGTAAATTATCCTTGAATTATGCTCGGCGGCCAAACTTGTAGCAATTTTAGGACTACAATCTCAGTAAGATCTTGTAGGCATCTCCATGAAAAGCATAGAAAATTCACAGGGATCCCTGTATTTGGTCATTCATACACCTATCTCTGCATTGACAGCCGGTGCGCACAATCATGGAATCTCTATCCCTTGATACAAATTTTGTAGCCATGTATATAACGCAGCTTCCTTAAATAGAGCAATTGTTACATTCATAACAGCAAGAGGAAGGGGGAAAACATAAGCTACAAAGCATTCGACGGGTAACAAGTTCCTTGACCCCTTCTACACTGGTCTTACATCAAGATACTATAAAAAATGTCATATAAAAACAACTGGCCAAATACCAACATGATACTTCTGGAAGACATTACATTTCTGAACAATGTCTAAAAGATTGAAAAATTTGTTAGCGGACACTTTAATTGGTCGAGTTCCTAACCTAATTGGGTACACATCCTGCACCTCCTGCGGCCTCTAGAATTTAATTCGTGTTGAGGTGCTCCTAATCTAATTCGGTACACATCCTTCACCTCCTGCTGCTTTTCATGTTCGACCTGAGGGGTCTCTTACAGTTTCCCTACGGATCCAGTTTGCGGGAGGCAAAGGCAATGGAGGTCCATTTAGGATAGGCTGCCCCCGATTTGAACAGAACTCATCATCTGGCATCTTTGGATGTTGTTGGCAATTTTCCTGCTCATCAATTCTCATATTTGACATCCCTATATATATATTCTGCTGCTGATTTTGAGAAATCAACTTTTCCTGTATTCTGAGGTTCTGCCTGCTGCATTCGGCTTCATTGGAGTTCTGAACTGACTGAGAATTTGGAAAATCTCTGGGCTTGTGATTTGAGGAACGGTAATAGCTCAGGTCTCGGACAAAGCTTCTCTTGTGCCCTAAAGGTCCGGTTGGCCTTGGCTTGTAAACTGCCTGCAGGGCATTCTTGTAGGGTCTGTCAAGCAATCCTGAGACGTTGGTCTTCAGCTGCAGTGTATTTTTCAGGAGACGATGGGCTGCTGCACCTAGGTGCGGACCCGATCTAGCTACAGACAGCTGTGACCTGGAATCACAGTCCAAGTCATAAAGAGGTAAATTAGATCTGAAGAAGTTCAAATTTATATGAGAGAAAACAAAAGGCAGCAATCTGACTACAAAGACGTATCGCTGCCAAAAATAAAGAGAAACCTGCAACATGGGTACAGACAAAACAACTATCCAAGATTCTAACATGTTCCACAAGGTTGATGCAATATGCTACCCTATGAGTCCAAGTCTAATAATTTTCCTAGCATTCATAGGTGTAGCACTTACTGCATTCAGTACGTGGAGTCCACGCCATCAGTAAAAAGCAGATGACAGACCAAGGGAACATAAAGAACTAGTGTGTCACACCTGCTATGTGCTGCTGGAAAAGGGGCAAGATTCTGTTAGAATTCTCCCATACCAACATAGAGAATTCGGTGCTCCAGTTTTAATATGCAGTAAAATATTACATGATGAAGATCTGGAAGCCTTTTCCTTGATTATGTAACAAAGCAGAATAAGAATCTAAAGAGCAATTTACTGCAGATTGCTGACAGAAGAATCTTCTAATGACTTTAGATTGATGAGGTCATAACCAGATTTTAATTTGATTCTTTTAACTTTCCTTTCTAGTCTTTCTTTCAGGTCCCCATGCAATATCAGTCATCTTTAGCTTTCCTTGTTTATTTGGATACTTGGTAGAAGGCCAAGGATTGCTAGCATCTCAAGTGGGCTAGATGCAGAACAAGATCCATAGGTGCAGCATCGCAGATTGCAGTAAATCAGCTATTTTCCCTCTTCAATTTCATGGTAATAGTTCTGATTTAAGCTTTATAGCAAGATACTCCTACCTATAGTGCCACACCCACTTCAGAAACTTTTAGGAAACATGTACCCACATCCTCTTTTCTTTTTCCTTTTTCTGTGTCTTTTTGTGTGTGTATGTGTGTGTGTGTGAGAGAGAGAGAGACAGAGAGAGAAGATTCTCCACATCCATACTAGCACCTTTAACCGAATCCACTCCCACAGCTGCTCCTGATTTAGGTGATAGATATTAACCATTTAATAAACTTGTTTACTGCTTTGCAAATGATATGGACCTAATCATTTGCCCCTAAAATCCCATTTAAATCCTATCATTTGTTGGTTTCTAACCAAAAAGATTACCTTCTTCATTAAGAGAAGAGAAAGATCAATATGTAGGGGCTGTTTAGTTCTATGAGTTTACTAAAACAGAAAATGATAAAACATGAATTTTGGAAAAACGTGTTTTATGGGCCTCGTTTCATAAATTCATTTTTTAGGTTTTATGACTTGCCAATTTTGGCTAAATGGGAATTATAGAAAACAACTAAACAATCATTTCTAGAAAACTCATCTATTTCAAACTTTGTACAAACTTATTTTAGAAGAACCTATCAACCAAACAGTCCCATAAGGACTGTAAAGTGAAATCAGGAGAGAGCTTAACCACATAACCTAGATTACTATTCTTAGTTACGCATACTAAGTACAAGAAGAAAGCAAAAGAAATTAATAAATGTCCAAAAAGATAAGATGGTGGAATTTAAAAGGAAAAAATATGATAGCTTTTAGGGATATATGATTATAGGAGGGAAATTAGAATTTAAGGACTGAACCAGCCAAAATGTGGGATCAAATGGCGAACTGTATTAAGAAGGTAGCTGAAGATGTTTTAAGAGAGATAACTGAGGTTTGGAAGATCATGGGATATATTAGGTTAAATTGACTTGCTAACTTATTTAATAAAAATTATTAAAACTATGAAAATATCAGATGATTGAAGGAGAAGTCTTGTAGTAGCTGTCTATAAGAATAAAGACGAAACACAAAACTAATCTAATTATCAAGGAATTAAACTTATGAGTCACAGTGAGATTATGGAAAAGGGTAGTTGAACAAAAATTAAGAAAAATAACCACTATATCAGATAATCAATTTGGATTTATGCATAAAAATCAACAATGAAGACCATCTATTTCTTAAATAATTGGTATAAAAATATTTTAAAAAAATCTCCATATAATCTTTATTGATTTATAAAAAGGTTATGATAAGGTATCAAGAAAAATGATTTGATAGGCTTTAAAAAGAAGTTGTGTACATAAATGATATATTGAAATAATTGAGGTCAAGTATGTTAGAGCAGTTAACAAGTGCTAGAAATTGCTGCAGAGAGACGTTTTTCCAGTTACAATAGGCTTACATCAAGGATCAGCACCAAGTCCACACCATTTTGTATTAATTATGGATGAACTCAGCTAATGTTCAAGAAGATGTACCATGGTGTATGTTATTTGCCAATAATATAGTATTAATTGATGAAAAGAAAACTAGATTAAATACTAAATTAGACTTATAAAAAAAATGAAGGATAAGTGCTTAAAAATTAATAGAAAAAAGACAAGTATGTTAATGAGAATGGAAATAAAGACATAATATTGACGAAGATCGATGGATAAGAGAACCCACCAAGGTTCGCCAAACCGGTACCAAAGGTACTGACCGATGATCGATTCAACATAGTACAGATCCGTACCTTATCATGCCACTTAGGGGTGTACCAACACAGGGAGAGCCAAAGAAAAAAGGGAAGAGAGGAAAGGGAGAGAAAGAGAGGGAGAGGGAGTGGGAGGGGTATAGAGGGAGGCTGAGAGAGAGGGCTTGAAAGCCCTCATCAATGAAGGCTTTCGAATTGGCAAAATAAAAGGGATCTCCTATTTCCAAATGAAATAGGGGCAACCCAATCGATGAGAGCTTTCGAGCCCTCATCCATCTCTCCTTATGCATAATGGATCCTAAATAACAAAATTGGTTAATCTGTGGACTCCAAAGTCTATTGAATTGCGACAAACCAGCCGGTTCGGGGTGTACTAAACCGGATCGGTCAGTTACCACCACGATTCATTCCATTGGTTCAAAATGTAAGCAAAAAAATTAAGGAGTGAGAGAAGCCAATTTCAAATTGGCAAAAACAAAAATAGAGATTTCCTGTTTTGAAACAAAACATGGGAAACCCCATCAATAAAGGCTTTCAAGCTCTCCCTCTCTCTCTCGCTCCCTCTCCCTCCCTCCCCCTCTTTTCCTCTCCTTCTCCCTCTCCCCCCATGGAAGCATGAAACATGCTTAGGGATTACATTTCGAACCAAAGGAATGAATTGTGCCGGTTACCGACTAGTCTAGTTCAATATGCCACAAACCGGCCAGTTCAGCACAATTCAACAAACCTTGGAGCCCACAGAGTGACCAATTTCATTACTTAGGATCCATTATACAAAATATGGAGAGATGGATGAAGATATGTAATAAAATTAAGAGCTGATTGGATGAAGTAAAGAGGTGCATTTAGAATATTATGTGATGGATGCATACTTTGGAGATATAAGGAAAATTTTTATAGAACAACAGTATTGCAATGTTGTACGACCCAGAATACTGGAAAATAAAGCATACAAAAACAAACCGTATGGCAGATATGAGAATGTTAAGATGGATTTGTGGTAAAACCAAAAATGATATTTTAAGAAATAAATATATTTAAGGACCTATATTAAGAAATAAATATATTTAAGGAGCTATAAGAGTTGCACAAATGGACAAAACAACAAAAAATTGATTAAAATGATATGGATATATACAACAAAGATCTAACCAAGCTCCTGTAATGAGAGATACTTTAGTTTGTGTTGAGAATTGCAAGAAAAGATCAAAACTAACATCAATAGAGATTGTGTGGAAGGATATAGAGAAACTTGGAAAAACATTCCGTTGACCTTGGATAGGAATAATGAGGATCTATGAGAACAACCCCAAATAGTTGAGAAAAGGCTGCATAATCATGATTATGATTTGTTTCCTGCTAACCAGAAACTAAGCCCTCATTTTCATACCTTTACGTGAACCTTTGTGCCCCTTAGGTTGTCCTACATCACAAGAATCTCCTAAAATGTTGTGTGATGAGCCTACAAACTAATGCCCTAGCAAAATCCATATAAGATCTAAACCAACAATATGTGATCATAGAAGCAAAATAATCAGGATACCTCTCTCTGCCAGGCTGATGTCGACTATTGTCTTCATGCCATAACACAGGGAATGGTTTAATGTCTTGAGGTTTCAAAACCTGTGAAACAGCAAGATCAGATCAAGTGTTCAACAATTTTCAAGAAATAAAAAAACAACATCAAAATAGCAATTAATAAACAGAAAGAAATCATTCCACAGTTCAACTCCAAATAACTCTCAAATCCCAAAAGGAAAAAAAAAAAAAAACAAATATCAGCAAGTATGCTCATATACATGTACAACTTATATTCACACTTTTGTATTACACAAATAGCAAGGTAACAGATTGAAATGACAAGATTGGACCAATAAATAAAGTAATAACATAAGGATCATAATGGTCCCCCACATGTACCTATACATCATTATAATTGCCAGAATATAATTGGATTTGAATAATGAGTGCAGTGGTAAAGTAAACCAAAGGGCATGCACAAGACAACCACTAAGTTAGATGCGAGCATGCTGCTATAGCTTATAGTAATTACAAAACTCAAATGGACTATAAATCCATTATAGCTCAGCCTCGAATGCTCTTGGAAAGCCAAGACAGCAAGATGACTATATATCATGGTCGGCGGAACCGTCCCGAACCGCCTGGTTCGGGGCGTCCTGAGACGGTTCCGGCAACGACACCGAGACCTCGTCGCAAGGGGAGGAAAAAAAGGAAAAGAAAGAAAGATCGGGGGAGGGAGAGAGGGAGAGGATGGAGAAAAGAGGCCGCATGGAGGGGGCCTCCGCGGCTCCCCGGCCTCCGCCTCCTCCGCGCGGAGGCTCCCCAGCTTCGATCAGCCGGCCTCTCTCCTTTCTCTCCCTCTCCCTCCCTCTCCCGCTCTCTATCTCTCTCTCTCTCTCTTTTCCTCTCCCATTGCCGACTGGCCTCTCTCCTCCTTCCTCTCCCTCTCCCTCCCTCCCCCGCACTCTTTTCCTCCCTCATGTTCTCTCCCCCCATCTACTGTGTCGATACAGGGCCGGCACAACACAGCACGGAGACTTGGCGGAACCGTCCCGAACCGCCTGGTTCGACGCGTCCCAAGCTGTACTGGCGGCGGACCAGGACGGTTCCGGCAACGAAACTGAGACCCCGTCACAAAAAGGGGAGGAAAAAAAGAAAAAGAAAGAAAGAGCGGGGGAGGGAGAGAGGGGGAGAAAAAGGAGAAAAGAGGCCGCACGGAGGGGGACTCCGCGACTCCCCAGCCTCCGCGCGGAGGCTCCCCGGCCTCGGTCAGCCGGCCTCTCTCCTCCTTCCTCTCCCTCCCTCTCCCGCTCTCTCTCTCTCTTTTCCTCTCCCATTGCCGACCGGCCTCTCTCCTCCTTCCTCTCCCTCTCCCTCCCCCGCTCTCATTTCCTCCCTCATGTTCTCCCTCTCCCCCACCTCTACTGTGTCGATACAGGGCCGGCAAAGCACGGCGCAGAGCCGTACCGACCCATGCCGCCAGAAAACCGGTTCGGAGCCCGGTACCAGCACAACAGACGTTGCTATAGATCATTTTAATAGTGTGGATTTCCAATTTAGAGATTTCATCACTTATTTTGCATTGGCAGGATTGAGACATTGGTCGTCTTGGAGGATAATATAAAGATATGTGAAAGAGAGAGAGAGAGCGCACTAAGTCTTAGACTACAGTCTGATTTTAGTAACAAAAGTAACAGGCATTGCCATTTTAAAAAGAACCGAAACCATATCAAGTTCATCATGAGCGGCAAACGAGGTGCCTAGTCAATCACATCTGAATGCAGGGATTGCTCAAACTAATTAGACAAAACCTGGAAGACACTAGGAGACAAAAACTTGATGAAGAGGGAAAAGGATAGAGGGCATTGGATCAAATCAATATCTAAGAGAAGATCAAATCAATCGATGGCATCAAATCAATGTAAAGGCCAATAAACAGAGAGGAACAAGAGAAGAGAAAAGCTTGGGCCTCTTCCAAAAGCATACAATATGGCAATGAAGAAATGTTGGCATTGGATCAATTCAATATTTAAGAGAAGATCAAATCAAGCAATGACATCTAATCAAGGTAGAGGTCAACAAACACAGAGGAACAAGAGGAGAAAAGCTTGGGCCTCTTCCAAAAGCATACAATAAGATATTGAATAAATATTTGTACATACCCAAATTCTAAATTCAGCACGTAACCACATTTCCATGTACTCCTTGTAGATAGAAACATTTCCTTCAACGAAGCCCCATTTCCCAAAATTTTGCTCTTTTAGCCATATACTAACCAAATAAACTTGTATCAGACATTAATAGCAATTAACACTACACCTAATTTCAGTTTTAGATGGTAATAGCTCAAATAAGTTGGCATTAACTCGTAAATATCTTTGGAAGTGTTGTTTTACTGTAGAAAGTAGCAAGATATGCTACACCAGTACTAGGACCCATACATGTTGCCTGGCGGTACGATATGGTACGGTACCATGCCATTCCGTTCTGGATCCGTATCAACACAGCACTACCGGTGAGGGAGGGGGAGAGGGAGAAGAAGAGAGAGAGGGAGGGAGGGAGAGGAAGCGAGGGAGAGAGGGAGGAGAGAGATGGAGAGATGCCAAGGGAGGGCTTGAGATGCCCTCGGTTCCCTTTTTTTAAAGTGAGGTTTGCAAGGCATGCCGACTTTATTTCATGAAGCCAGAATAAAAAAAAGGGCCTCTGCACATGTTCCATTTGAAACAGAGAGCAGAGACCGCTTCTTGCCCTCCCTCAACCTCTCTCCTCCATCTCCCCTTCCCCCGCCGAATTTCTCGAACTAAGGGGCGGAATTATGCCGGTCCGCCCACTACAGCTCAATACAGCCCGAACCAAGCGATTCTGGACAGTACAGCATTCCATGGAAAGTAGTGTCTACCTAGCATATTAGCTCAGTTAATATTCAGTTTGAAAATTTTAAATCGAAAAAAATCCACCAACAATGTTTTCGATGTAATTTTTCAGACCTTCATCCAAAATTTGTAGTTAAATAAATCCATTCCATCACACTTAAGGCATTGCAGAATATGGGATATGTTAGTATGTCTTTGCTGATAAAGCATGATATTAAACCATGGCTATACAGTACATGTACATGCTCGGTTTTTTCTAGTACATAATACAAGAAAAAGTACTCTGCATGTTATTCAGTAAAAGAAAAAAGAAAAATGAACATACTATATTTCTGGACTATGCAGATATCAAAGTTGCAAGCCTCCAAGAACAAACATGTGAGAGAAGGGGGAAAAGCCATCTCATATGAAAACTAGCTATTTGTTCAAACTCAGTGAATCGGTATGTGCTTTATGTTTAACAACATAAATGATATTTATTCTTGGGATGGAAGAAAGTATGCTTTCTTACTTTTGATGCATGATTGCAATAATACCAAAAAAATCATTCTATAAAGTCAAAAAGATATTGATCTAAGATATAGAATGTAGAAACATATTGTTATATACTACAATTTGGTGCAATTATCACAATTAAAAGCAAGTCCAGTTGCATGGCTCCAAGTCCGAAAAGTATTCAATTCTATACTTCTATCATTCACAATAAATATTTATATTAAAAAAAATGACATATTTCCAGAAAAGAGCAGATAACTCAACAGCGATCATGTTCAATGTTTGCTTCCAAGTTTTCTTGTGCAAAAATAAGAATATACTGCTTCAGAAGTACCTTTTCAGGTGTGATCACACCTTCAGGAGGTTCTGGAATATGCTGGTGGTATGTAGGATTAAGATAAGTGGCGTTCCTACATCATAGAAGCAAAATGAAACAAAAGCAATTGAGAATTTAGGAATTGACAGTATCATTTTTCTTTTACTGCTGCAAAGTAGACGTTGCTGAAAACTTACAAAACTTGGTTATTTTCAAGACTGCTCAACCCTTTCACTGGTGCAGGTATCGTTACGCTGTAAAAGTTCCTCTCACATAGACAAAGGAATCCATTCATTCCATCACTGCACCAAAGTAAAAGAAAATGTATATTTTTGATATTAAAAAAAAACACTTACATATAAGAATGTCAGTAAAATAACAAACAAACATCGGTTACTGACCTAACACCTGCATCAATCGGAGTAATTGGTGCTTCTTGAAAAGAAAGCTGATAGCACATCTGATATAGTGTATAAATTTGTGAAGCCAAAGGATGATTTATGTAAACATAAATTATATCAAACATCATTGTGTTCCGAAACTTTTCTTCCTCCTGTGTAAGCTCAAAAGATCAAATACATCAGGAAACATATTAAAAAACTAAGGCGGTGTTTGGTTGCAGAGTCAGTGGAGGGATATCCCTTGCAGATATCCCTTGCAGTGTTGAAGGAAAAGGCCTATGCCACGAAATAGGCTTGGTTGATGAATAATTGCAGGGAATAGGTGCAATAATAAGCTGCATTTAATGTGCATTGGCTTCGCGATGGTTTGGATATTATTACAAAAATGAAATTGCCCTTGCACCTTTTTGAGTGTTTATAGAGTGGATAAGGGAAAAATGGTAATTGAAGGGAATAGGCTTGTCCCTATTCCATGGTATGTCTATTCCACCACCATGTGGGGGGATAACCCCCCGCCCATGGTATAAGCCCCAATTCTTTGGTGTTTGGCAAGAATTTGGAGGGATATCCCCCCTCTCAAGTTTTGAGGAATACTCCCTCATTTATTGTGCAACCAAACACCGAAGTTAATAACAAGAAAGGATATAGAGTCATCACACTCCTCACCGTCAACGTATCCTCAAGCTTCTTCGTCTCAGCAAGTAGACGTCTCTCATCAATGAACGGCAGCTTGGCAACACCCTGAGTTCAATGAGATATTGAAGCACAATCATTTCCTCAAACATCAATTACCATGTGTAAAAAGGAAAAATGAATCTATAAGTGCAGCTGACCTGCCATGCAAGGCGTTTACCATTCATGTCTATTTCAAAATCTGTCAAAAAGAAAAAAATATAAAACTTTTAGGCTTGCAAATTTATTGGGTAAAATAAAAGGAGAATAAAATTATGTAGATATAGAAAAAAGAAGCTCAATTATATAGCTATACCATCAGGATAAAAGGAGCTTAAAGGTGATTTTGGATTCATCATCAATGCTCCATAATGCTTGGGCAATGCATTTGAACTACACAAAGAGAAGATAAATCATCCATGGAGAATCGTAATCCCAAATTTATCCATGTAATTACACAAACTTTCACTCAAGCCGATGCAAACCTAGCAGCAGGGAGTGTTCCCATTAGTTGATCAAATGGTTTAAATGGCTGTCCAAGGAAAAAGGTGATCTCCAGATCGGCCAAACCTCTAAGATCAGATGCAAATGGAGCATAATGGTATGGGTAGAACCTGAAAACATATACAACACAAATCTAAAATTATAATATAAGTTAAAGCTTTGGCTGCATAGAAACAAAGAATAACTACTGCAATAATATTTGACAAGTTTCACACAAGCGACAGTAAACAAACGACTTGTTTGAGACTACAATGCCCTCACATTCATTATGGACAATGGTGAAACCCCCCAGGTAATCATAGCTAAGAGAAGAAAATTGAGATGGGTGCAAGGGGGAGAAAATGCATAAATCAGTTCTTAGATATATTACAATTCAACTTACCACTGCCATGAACAGACACCTTGATAGTAATAACGCATGATCCAGCAAAGGCCTTCTACATAGCACTGGACCTGACAACAGAACACATCACCATCAATCTATCAAATGATTGGAAACAAAATATTAGCATGTCTTCCTTGAAACACTCTTGAAGTTCTCTATCCTGTTCCCTAAGCAGGCATGACTGTCCCTAAATGACCATGTGCCGCCGCTAATTCACGAACTCCATCACAAATCTAATTTTAAGAGTAATACTGAATATAGATGCATACAGCCGATAGAGCACAAAAAGATCCCTAAT
>JAOXJJ010001100.1:21922446-21942630 GCA_025769935.1 Phoenix roebelenii | reverse complement strand
TATTCATGCTGCTTCACAGAATTAAGAAATAATAAATAATTAGCTCAAATTTGCAATTAATTCTAACAAGATATCAATGTAATACAGCCGATAGAGCACAAAAAGATCCCTAATTATTCATGCTGCTTCACAGAATTAAGAAATAATAAATAATTAGCTCAAATTTGCAATTAATTCTAACAAGATATCAACGTAACAAGCAATAATTAATTAATTTAATTTGTCAATAAAATCAGATTAGATCCATGCGGTAGTTGATGCTGTTTACGTCCCAACGCTCTTAAAGCAGTTATAGAGAACAATTAACTTGAACATGGAAATAATTCGTAAAATTGCTACTGTACAAGAGTTCAGGATGAGCATAAGACAGAAAGACGGGACTCAAACAAGAACATAAAGACTAACAGGCTAGTTCATATATTATTCATTTATAGTTCATATATTACTCAGGAGATAGGATTTTGTGTGTTTTGATGGTGATCTCAGGGTGGACAGGTTCTGCCCTATTCCAGTCCGAATAACTTGAAGATGGATAAGTATTTTAATCTCAAATTTTATCTGGAAATTGTTAACTCGTGGATTATTAAACCTGCAAAATTTGAAAATTTTTGTAAGATTTTTTTTTTAGTCAAATTAAATCATTAAAGTGGTCTGACATACAGGGAAGGGCTGAACAAAATACTAACTTTTAATTTAATTAGAACCTTACTTATACCTCGTATTTTTTTTGTGTCATTGTTGCTGATATTCTAGTAGCAATGTTTTGCTTTGAATCCAAAAAAAATCAAGCATTAATTAAGAACGAAAATATGGAAATTGGTAGATTGATGCAGCTGTCCACAGAACAAGACAGAATATGAAGCCTAGATGAGTCCTTCTTAATTATAAAATGTGATGATTCAGGATTTTCCTATAGGAAGAAACAAAAGTTTAAATGGATCAACCATTAGTGATATAAACTTGGGAGATGGAATTATCTAGATAAATCATGAATAAAGGAATT
This sequence comes from Phoenix roebelenii, assembly GCA_025769935.1. Classification (NCBI taxonomy): domain Eukaryota; kingdom Viridiplantae; phylum Streptophyta; class Magnoliopsida; order Arecales; family Arecaceae; genus Phoenix; species Phoenix roebelenii. Next base: position 21,941,627 of record JAOXJJ010001100.1, on the reverse strand, counting down.
GATAAACAAAAGCCAGCAATTAATTCTCTACTACCTTGTTTTAGGTTGATTTTCAATTGTTCAAGAATTTGCAAGATGTTTGGTTAGCACAAGAAGGTAAGTAGCCTCAACCTAACCAAAGTATTTTTAATTAGATATCTCAAATATATATATTTATGATAACATTGTTAAACGCTTTGAAAATTGCATAATGTACTTTGTATGCATCTAAATCGAATCAAGCAAGAATTGTCATGCCATTGTTCGTAAATGTCTTTGAAATTTACATGCATTCGTAATTATAAATTATTATCATGCTTACAAGAATTATTTAAAATTTACATCATCAAAAATCTCTGCATGAAACATTGAGTTATGCATTTTTGAAAGTGTTTGAAATACTTTTTTGAAAACTATGCAAGTATGTCAAATATTTGAAATCCTTGATACTCACATGTAATTAAAGATTTTATGAATTGTTTGAGCCATCTTTGTAAATTGGAAAATAAGATAAAATGATATTTATAACATAACTGAATTTTTTGTGTTTTCTTTGGCCTCTCAATCTAGCTATGTTTTGTACTCCGTTAATGGCGTCATACATTGACATTACTAGCCAGTTCAGCACATATTGTACCGGTCCGGTCCCTGACCAATACGGTATGAGGGTGGAAAACGGTATAGGGCCCATACCGAGAAAACCCAACCGGAGCCGGAAAAGAAGAAGAGAGAGAGAGAGCGAACGGGGGAGGGAGAAAAAAGGAGAGGCCTTCACCACTCGCGGAGGGCCACAGGGGGTCGGCGCAGGCCGCGGGGGGGCGGCGGAACCCATGGGGGGGCAGTGTATGCGGGCCGCAAAAAAAAAAATGGTGTTTTTAAGTGAAGTCAGCAAACATGAACCAAAACCTTTGGAAAAAATATTATTACCAAACACCATCTCCACAGGACCTTTTATTTGAAGAAAAAGAACCATTCCAGAACTCTTATTCTAAAAACACATCTATGAATGGAACATAGATGGAGTAAATGATAAACAGATTGTAGATGTAATACATCGAATGATGATGTATGATACCATCTATAAACAAAATAGAAATTTAGATTATGAAATAGCCATGAAATAGCCAAATTTATTACGACTGGCTTTGTTGGACAATTAAAAGGCTGGTGCTTAACCAAAGCCAGAGGAATTAAATTTTAAATCAAATCAAAACAATAAAAAATTGAACCCAATCAACCTAGCAGTAGTATGCAAACTCAGACTACTGAACAAGACACAGTATATACACTATGTCTTACAATTGTACAAAAATTTATAGGATATCAAGTACCAATAGGAGAAAAAATAAAAACTCTTCTACAAAATCTAATGTGTCCAACATTGACTCAATTTAGATGGTATAAAGATACATTTCTTTCAAGAGTAATGCAACTCTCAGAACCAAATACTGAATATTGGAAATCCAAATTTATAGAAGGATTACCATATTTGTTTGCTGAGAAGATCATAAAAAATCTCAGAGAAAGAAATGATGGTATCACAATTAATTACCAGCAATATACTTATAGACAACTAATAAACACTTGTGTCCAAGAAGGTTTAGCTTTATACAATGACTTAAAGCTAAGAAACCAACTAAAAAAGCAAAAACTTACAAAAAAGTACCAACTTGGTGAGTTCTGTGATCAGTTTGCATTTGACATGCAAGATAAAATTCCAGGGCCGCGTCCCCTATTTCGACGCGGCCGCGGCCTCGGCTTCGCCCCCGCGGCTTACCCCCCCCCGGCCTTCGCTGGGCCCCAGCGGCCCTCCGCGGGTAGCGAAGGCCTCTCCTTTTCCCTCCCTCACCCGCTCGCTATCCTTCTCTTCTTCCCCGGTTCCGACTGAGTTCTCTCAGTAAGGGCCCGGTACCAAAACGGTACCGAACATGCTGAACCGATACCGTACCGATCCGGTAGGCGACCGGTATGCCTACTGGTACGGCATACCTTGCATTTGATTATTCTAAAACTTGATTACTTTGGACTTACTCTACAAAAGTTAAATGTCGTACTTTGAACCTATTTCACAGGGACTAAATGCAGTACTTACGACCTACTCCGCCGGAATTAAGTACGGTATTTTAGACCTACTCTGCATGGATTAAATGTGATACTTTGGACCTACTCCGCAAGGGTTAAGTATGGTACTTTAGACCTCCTTTGCAAAGATTAAATGCAATACTTTGGGCCCTGCCATAAGGATAATGTCGTTGTAGTCTCGTGAGACTGATTAAATGCAGTACTTTGAGCCCTGCCATCCGTCGTGGTGTCAATAACTGATGAGTTATTAAATACTATCTTTGAAAATTAATTTATAAATTGATTGTTGGATTTATGTGTGAAATATTGATTTAGAAAATGGTTTAGTTTTGGAGAAGTGATATACTGTCAGAAATATCTTTATAAGTGATATGTTGGTTTTGGAATCTGACATATAAATCGCCCTTTGGAATTGGAAGTAAAATATTGTTTTTGAGAAATAGTTCATATGTTCGCATCAAGAAATAATTGTATATGAAATATCAATTAAGAAAATCCTCACTTTGATAATGGTATTGTTTCAGAAAGTGATCATATATTGCTTAATGAAAACCTTGCATAAGATAATTTAGTTTTGGTAATGGCTTATAAAAATGCTCCTTGGAATTATAATTGGAATACCAATTTGGAAAATGATTTATATGTAGTTCATTGGAATTAAATGTATAATTTGATGATGAAAATCCTATATTGTTAAATAAGTCATTCTTTATCATGAATCCATAAATTGTTTAAAATTTATTTATTATACTTGCTCTATCCCTTTGGTCAGGATTGTTAATTGTTTACTAGGCTTTTTAGCTCACCTTCTTCTTTCTCTTTTTCAAAGTCCATGGTAGATTATGGGTTGCGATTGGGATGTGAGCACAGACCAAGATCCTGAATTTAGTTGGACATGACTTTGTGATTTTGTAAAATTTGTGAAAAATTAAAGGGTTTAAATTATTTTATAGGCATATTGTAAACTGCCTTAATGTGCAGTGATAGCAATGTTAGTAATGCAGTGGGAAAAGAAAGAAGGGGTGATTGGATCGACGAGGTTATGCTTCAAATATCAACACGCAAATAGAAGAAAATTGGATTAAAGAATTCTTCACTTGACAGAAGAAATCATCTCAAAAAAAATATATATTAATATCTCAAAAGCTCCCCTTACAGTGTATTAAGTGTGCATATTTATAGGACATGATACCCTAACCCCAATTGGAGCATTAAACCTGATACAAAATTATACTCAAAATAGGACTTGTCAATAAGAAAACATACTAGAATTATCCTATTATAAATATGGAAACCTAGCTAAAATATGATAATGTCCCTGATGAGAAATTTATAAGAAAATATGCCAAAAACCTATGAATCCGCCAATAAAAACCTTTAGTATTTGCTTATTGCAGCCTTTGCCTGCAAATCAGCTGGCTCCTCCAATGCTTGGCATGGTCTTGTTGGTCATAGTACTTGTTGGTTGTACCCTGTGCGGCATCAGTTAGTAGTTGTGCGACATCAGTTAGTAGTAGTTCGGGATTGGCATGCGACCAATTCAAGTTTGGAAAAATTTAGTTAGACCTAGAAATTGTTATCCTGCCAATGTTATTGATTGTTGTTACTTTGTTATGTTTGGCATGTTATATCGCCTTATGCTCATGGGGCCCAGCCCTAAACATGTGTGGTGGGCTGCCACGTCCGTTGGTACATGCCTTTGGGTCAAGGATGTGACAATTTTCTAATTCTACACCGAAAAGATTAATTTAAATATAATCTCTTCTTATATATCATGGTACCTCCTTTTTTACCTCTTGCAGAGTGAATTGCTGATATCAATAACGAAATCTAATGCCCACATTTATCTCCATGCAACACCGGTCTTATACAAAGAACCTTTACTGAAAGAGTGAATCAAACTGAGAAAATAAAAATATGATAATGTGGAGTTTGGGTTACATAATAGAATGCATTATAGTATAAACACCTTTCAAACTAGAGCCACATAAACTACAAAAAACTAAATGTCTGAACTAAACAATGGTCACCCCAAACCTAAATTTTAATATCATGTTGCAGTTCATATTACTAATGCACAAAAGATCCAATTTAGCTTTTTTAATCCAGAGTTACATGGTGATTTTAATAGAACGTTACACCCACAATGGAAAATAAAGTAAAATCATAACCATAAGCAATAAGAATTTTATTTTCAGTTTGCAGCTAGACGTTATAAATTCGTCACTAGACACTAGTGCAGGAAGTGGGCAGTTAGATAAATAGAGCAATTCTCTGGCTTCATATAACAGGCAGACTAACTGATATATGTGCATTTTTAATGTAGTCCACAAAAAACTTAAAGTAGTAGCTTTCATGGAGAACCTCGAGTGCAATTGGTGAGCAATAAGAAGCAACTTACAACATTTCTCCTAATATCATCAATTGACTTTGACTCTTTTACTTCAAATTTCTCCATGTAGTACCTTTCTTTATATCCAGGTTCTCCTAATTTTACCTGAAATTGGATGACAGAATTTCATGTTCAGCTTTCAGAAAGAAAGTTTCCAGCTTGTATTAGATCATGCATGTGTGAAGATGAAGATACAGCAAGGAAAATCTAAAAACATTTCTTGTTCAATGTTCTTAATAGATTTCAGGAAGCATATAACCAAATTTATTTCATCAGAAGAGCTCTTCATGCAAAGAAGCATCAAGACTGTATAACCTAGAGGCAAGTCCTGGAGCTTGTTAGAGTGATAAAGTGGGTCACAAAGGACCCAAACTTAAGCAAGAAACCTCACAAGGGAATGGATGTATGAACCATTCACAAAATTGCATGACCTAAATCATGTGTGAGCAAATCTATAAAACAATAGAGTACAAAAGACAAAAGATTTAGCAATATCAGAAGTATTTAGAAAAAGAAAACATAGGCCACTATTCAAACATCTTCTGGTTCTCTCTAAACTCATGGTGGATAATACACCATTCATTTAACAAAAGAGATAGAAGGATCTCAAAGGTGTATTAGCAAACCAATGAGCTTTGTTACATAACATGGAACGTATTTGTGAGCCAGAGAACATCAGCAAAGCTCTCAAAGAAATTTATTAGGAAAACGATACCTAGGAAGTGGATGTGGGATCATGATTTCAAAGATATCCCAAAGCATCTTTGGAGGGGGGAAGGACTAAGTAGCAGATGCAGCACCACAAGTACTATGGCTGTTAGTGTAGTAGGATAGTTAATCAGATGAAGGTGCTCAAAACCAATGAGGGGCTGAGATGCCTTTCAAGAAAGCATGATTACCACTGGGAGCTTATGATCACTAGGATGTGCCAATAGATAAGCAAGCAAGCGCGCGAGCGAGAGAGGGGGGGGGGGCAGAGCAACACTGCCATGACAGAGAAAAGTTTCATATGCAAATAAGCTGAATTGACATGAGAAGGGCTAGAAAATTATGTCATAAATGACAGAACAGTTTTGACCAATGCTGTGAAAAATGTGATCCAGCCTTTGAAGGAAGCTGAGATAAGTAGCAATGCTTCATATCACCTAGTGAAGGGTTACATCGTAACACAGACAATCAAGTTGGGGAGGCTAGAAAAACATTCAGTTGGCAAGGTAAATAAAAATGGGAAGTTACGTAGCAAAGAAATGGGTAAGCAATTTGTAGCAACAAGGTTAGCTAATGGACAAGATATAATTAACCAACAGGCAAGATATAACTAACGTGATTCTACACATGGATAATGCCAATTAGACCTGAGCATATGCCGGACCCAATTTGAGCTGGCTCTTGGTCTTATATCAGTAAAATCTTCGTAGGCCCAATCCCGGCCAAAAGAATTAAAGAGTCGAACCTGCTCTGATCAGCTGGGGGAAGGTTAGGAAGAGCTAGGAAAGTCTACTAGTGGTGCATGGCTGGAGGGAGGCGCGGACGAGAGAGAGAAAGAGGTAGGGAGGGAGGGAGGAGGTCAGCAAGGGGAGGTGCACAGGGAGAGAGAGAGGGAGGAAGAGGTGGTGGAGGTGGTAGCCGCGGAGAATGGTGTTGAGAGAGAGGAGGGAGGCGATGGCCAGCTAGTTGAGGTGTAGAAAGGGAGAGAGAAGGAGAAGAGGGATGTTGGGTGTGTGTGGGGAGGGAGGGAGGGGGGAGAGAGAGAGAAGGCCGGGTGGAGCCGATGGACTGACAAGCAGTGGCAACAAGTAGAAGAGACATGGGGAGAAAGAAAGGTAGGCTGAGGGATTTAAAGTTCTCCTGATCCCCCTTTCCTTATTCTAAATTTTGAATTCTAAAATAGGATAAAAGGTAGAAATAATAATATAAATATAATATATTATATACAATATATATATAATTAGGTTTGGGCCAGCTTAAAAAATGCCAAGCCTGATTTCAAATTGGACCTAAATTTTTAGACTTGGGCAGGCCCGTCAGGCCTAAAACCTTATAGCTCCAGCCTGAAAAAAAAAAGCATGCTGAGCCGGGCCAGGCAGGCCAAGCAGGTTTTGCTCAGGTCCGATGGCAATTATCACACAAGCGCGAGAAAAAGCAGGCCAGACATGGCAATGAATTAGTTAAAATCTGTAGCATACATTTCCAGACAATAAAGAAAGACTGAAGAAACAAAGACACAAGATGCCAATGCATCTGAGGCAGAAGCAGGATGTGTTCAGATCTGCTTTTCAGAAGATAATAAATACCAGGTTTTACTTCAGAAATGAATTAAAAACGAACAATGTAAACTGCAATTCTTAAATGAAATTATCATACATTCACATTTTAAACTCATTTCATTCTAACAACGGATCAAATAACAGCATGCTGAATAAAAGAAATTCAGCTGCACCTGACCAGCTAGGTGTTCATACAGCAGAGCCGTGAACTGATTGATTTTAGGACATCACAAATCTTCACTTGGGTAGGAAATGATAGAACAAAAAAAATGATAGAATGGATCATATGCCACTAGCAAACTAGAAAGACCGCAATTAATTTTCAGGTATGTGAGAGCCAAGTAACTAGATTATAATTAACATTTTATTTTATCAATATCAAGGTCTGTTATGCCGGTACTGCAGCCTGTACCAGTCGGCCAACGGCACGGTTCGGTATGCCCCTGGGCTGTTCAGGGCCGGCCCAATCCTTAGGCGACTTAGGCGGTCACCTAAGGCCCCGACCCAAAGAAGACCCACTGCAGGAAAGGCCTCCCTGTGAGTTCGCCTTAGGCCGGCCCACTGCAGAGAATGCCTCAAAGACAAAACAGCCTTAGGCCCCCAAATACATTGGGCCGCTCTTGGTGTTGTTCCATGTCAGGCCCATACCGACACATCAGAGGGCAAGGGAGCGAGGAAGAACAGGAGAGAGGAAAAGAGAAGGGGGGGAGGAAGGGAGAGGCGCCGGAGGGCTGGAGCAGGGGCTCTGCCCTCCAGACCCCTATTTTGTTCGAAACAAAAGTCCATCTGGGGCCTTTTTTATTTTGAAAATTTTAAGTGAAGTTGATGCCAACTTCACTTAAAATTTTCAAAATAAAAAAAGGCCCAAATTTTAAGTAAAGTTGGCAGCGACTTTACTTAAAAATTTCAAAATAAAAAAGGAGCCCGAACGAACCCCTGTTTCGAACAAAACAGGGGTCCGAAGGGCGGAGCCCCTGCTTCGGCCCTTCAGGGCCCCTCCAGAGGCCTCCGACAGCCCTCCCTCCCTCTCCCTTCCTCCCCCTTCTCTCTCTCTCTTTTCCTCTCTTTCCTTCTCCCTCTCCTTCCTTCTCCCTCTCCCTCCACCTACCGGTTTACCGTTTTGAAAGCCGGAACCATCCCGGTCCGCCGTTGGCATAGCTCAGTACACTCCAAACCGGATGGTTTGGACCAGTTCCACATTTCTTGATCAATATGGTTTATTCTGGTGCCTTTTGTCTGGAATATGAAAGCTTACAGCAGTGAACATCCACGGTCATTTGGATGCATAACATTTGTTGCAAAAGATTCGAAAAAATTAACTTTACTACTAAGAAAATGCTGCAGATCTCTAATCAATTCCAGTACTGCAAACTGAATATTGCATATAGCATTTCTTCAGTTTCATTAAAAAAAAAAACAGATCATACAAACTAAACTAGTTTCAGAAGCAAACAGTTCAACACTTCAACTATTGTTTTCACAGATATTTGTCACCACCTTCACAACAATCACAAAAAGAGATACCTTGTCTGGAGATGCAAATAGAGGATCCTCAGGATTCTCTCCCTTCAACTTAAGCTTCTGCTCTTCATTATTTTTAATTGCCTGAGAGCCATTAATCAGAATGTGATAATAAGTAACGAAAATATATTTCAATGAGTCAATTAGAATACTATAACTATGCCGAAATATGATGATAAGAGGTAAGTTTCTGAAAGCATGAATACACAGAGGAATTTTATTTGATCCGATCCAAATATCAACATGAAAAGAATTTACACAAGAGATAACCAAAAAGAACCACAAAAGTAAAAAAAAAAAAAAAGGTCAGATATTATACATTTAACTGGGATCTTTTAGTAAATTCATAAAGAAATGAATCTTAAATTGATCTCCATCAACTTCGATTGGAATTTTATCTTCCTGGATTTTGTAAAGAGAAATTAAAGAGTGGACTTTGAAAGCAACTAAATCATGCGAACCATGCAAGGGCATAATTTCATATAGCCTAAAAATGAAGGAATACACAAGTTGAATAGAACTAGGAATATATATTGGCATTCTATTTTTGTAGAGAACATGTATTGGCATTTGAACAACATGATACCATAGATCAGGAAAACAAGTCAAAAAAAAGGTCAAAAAATCAATGTAATAATTCTGATTCATGCTAAATTAACAGAGTAGCTAGCCCAGTACAATCATCCAATATTAACTAGTGCCGCCAAAAAATTGGTAATGCGTTATATACCTAAGAATACTGCTATGCCCATATCACATAGGCTTCAATCCCCACTAAAATGATGCATATATGCAGCCCAAAGGCCCCAAACTATTGTTGTTTTGGGAGCATGTGTACCAGATTTACAAATAATTTTAGTAATGGAAAGGCAAGTTCGATAGAACCAAAGAATGAATTTTGTTTTAAAATGGTAGATATTGAAAGTGAAGTTTATGTAGATGTAGTCTGGTACAAAAGGGGCTCGTAAGAATGACAAGTTCTTATACTTGAAAGAAACTATAAAAAAAACAAAAATAAAACTGAAAAGATTTATTCCCAATTTGATGAGATTGAAATCCAATGGATCCACACTGATGATGAAGAAAAAGGAGGAAGGTGATAAGAACTTGGAAAAACAGAATCTTTAGAATTCAGTGCAGTTAATATTGGCCCATAACTAGAACAAATATGTACCTCAATATTTAAATCATTGATTGCTCACAATTGATGTCCTACTTTGGCGTCAAAATTGAAGAAAAATTGCTCAACAGGGTAGCGCTTTCAATACTTCAAAATGTGGAGAGTATAAAATTCCAATCTTGAGGAGAAAGAGAATCAACACTAATCAACAAAATTAATGAAGTACTATATATATGTCATTTAGGTGCTTCAATTTTCAGGGACCCAAAATTTGGGTAAACATTATACTGGAAGGGTACAATGGATCTGTTACATTTTGACCCTTGCATTTATTTCCAGCTTGCCTTTGCTCCTTACAATGGTCATTTGACTATTTTCGTTCAACATGGCAAGGTGTGTCATTTGCTGCGTCATGCTACCAAGCATAAAACTGGACAGGAGGACAGCCCCGATAATTCTCTAAACAAGTCAAACAGAAACACAAAATTGAAGCCCTTAAAAAGTCTGCTGAGTCAATCAACGATTAACTCACAAATTATTCCTAAATCAACAAATTACTACTTTATCCTTATAACTACTAAAAACAAATCCATAAACTATTCAAAAAATATTAAACCCAAAATTTGATGCCCATGGAGAATCCTTCCTGAAGTAGAAGCGTGATCAGAAATTGATTGATCATGTAAGTGAAATGGCAATATTTTAACACTGAAAATTGATCTCTGGTTTCATTCTAACAACCTTTTGAGGGATGAAAGTTGATGAAGCCTTATTTAACCTTCACGATCTTCATATTCTTTGACTTATTTTGCTAAATTTGACCATTCTTTCCTGAATGAAATGATTCTAAAAATAACCAAGACAGCAATATCATACAATTTTTTCTTGACCTTTACAGCCTTAATAAGTTTGACAGCATGAAAATCATCATGTCTAATAAAATATTTTAGTAAAATTTCACAAGCTAAGGCAGACCAATTGGTAATCCTAGATTGCTGCTAACCTTATTGCTGCTACTCTTATAGCACAAATCAACCAGAACTATACATGTCTTGAGTCTCGAAAAAATTCTCCAGCTACATTGCTAATACAATCTTTCATCAGATTCCACATCTTATTCAGACTCCTAAATGTTGCACTCAAACAATTTGCCAGGCATTTTAACGTATATCTCCACTGCATTACTCATAGTCATCTTTCGCCACTATAGCTATTGCTCCTTGTATTCATATCAAATTATCAATAATTTAAGAGATTTTATCAGTTACACATAGATTCTAATGCATTGTTGCTACTTGTTTAAGAAATAGTAACCACTATTATATGTATAACCTGACAAGAACAAAGCCATACAAGACTAGCATAGGGATGGTCAATCACCTGTTGAATACGAGTGCGCTTCTTAAAAATTTGCTCTTCATAAACTGCTGCTGACTGGATAAAATGTTCAACTCGGTCCAATGAAACCTAAACACATAGAAACATCTTGTGTATAAAAAAAGGACATTAAAGCAGAAGGCAAGTCACTTTGATCATCTTGCTGTCTGCAGATACCAAGCTAAGAATAAGAAGTATTAAAGAAAAATGACATTAGAAGGAACACATCAAAATTGAATTAACATGTCAGTACTCAATACAAGGACAACAAAATGTTTTTCCAATGTAGAGAGAAGATACTGTTGCTTTTTTCAGTTATCAACCACATGATTCACAACGTCTGGAAAAAATAGAATCATACGGTAGACGTAGTTAACTGTACTCAGAATGACTTGGGTTAATATGTCAGTTGTGGGTGTGTGGATGCATGTCTAAGAGTTAGATCCTTTCAGCGTCTAACAATTTCCTCTTATGGAGCCACATCCATATGTCATATCAATGTCCTTGTTAACTGTCGGGCACTGGTATGTTGGACTGTGTCCAAAGGTCTGGGTAACATAGACAGTAAAAACAATGAATAGCATGAGGACAAGTATACAGGCCTCCAAACAAAATATTATTGCTCACTGAAAAAACACATATATTCAGCCTAAGAATTGCTCATATGACTAAACCGAAAAAAAAGTGAATTTTAAAAATCATATGGAAACAGCAAAGAAAAGAACATAAAAACAGAGAAAGGAAAATAGTTTCCTCAGCTATCATGTTCATTCTTCAAATGATAAGAATATAAGGATACTCAACTTCCTTCAAGTTTCATGTTATTTACTTAGCATTCACAGATAAACTCATTATTACTAGCCCTTTTTACCTCAGAACTTTAAACATGTAATTTTTTTAACTTTCATTTCTAAAACTTAACATGATAACCTCTGTAGACACCCATTTTGGCCACTGCAAAAATATCTGGGTGTCTATAAGCAGTGTTGTCAAAGGCACTCCAGGCACAAGGTGAGGCAGGCATTTGAATGAGCGCCTCTCCTGTGTCCAGCACTATTCTTCTTGTCCTTTTTTTAGAGATCTGTTAGCTTCATATTGATGTTGATTTTGGTTTACTGCAACACTTACAAATAAAGGTGTATTCTAGAATGTTTACTGCTTTACTCTTTTGTGTTAGTGTTGTTAAAGAAACATGAAATATATTTCAGGAAGCACTATTCTGCCATCATGTTTGAATTTTGAAGATATTTAGGATGTCTAGTGGTTTGTTTTTGCTGAATTTTGTTTAAAAACATGCTATAAGGAGTGGTATTTTGATTTGGTGTTCTGAAAGTTGTGATGATCATGATTTAGGATGTTCGAACCTGAAAAATTAATCTTATGACGCTTGTATTGTCTTAGATACAAATATTATTTATTTTTAATAAAATTATTGAGTTTTCACCAACTAGCACCGTGTTTTCTTCAAAAAAAGAGCCTTTTTGGTGCATAGCGCCACAGGCAATATGGGGGTCTTGTCACCTAAAGGGTGCTTTTTACTTTTGCAACCTTGTCTAGAAGGAAAATCATTATTTGGAATGGCCATTTTAAACTAGTATTATCATTTTTTGTGAAAATCCTTATTTTCAAGTCAGTGAAGATTTTTATGCTTCTATTCAAATAGGCACACATTTATAATGCATTAATTCAGATGTTTCCATTTTAAAATTTAATAAAAAAGTCAAAATCTGAGTAGGTGCATAACTGTCATTCATCAGTTCATGTTAACGCTCATCACCGTGTGTTCATTTGGAAAATTCCTTGCTTTCCCAAACTTTAGAATTTCAATCTTTTAAATCAATGCATAATTCTTGTGTGTCTGAATTAACGCACATTTTGCTATGTAGGATCAAAATATTTCCTTTCATACAAAAATACAAAATCTTTTAAATCAGTGCATATTTTCTGTATGTATTAATGCATCACTTTTGTGTGTTAGTATGAAACTTTCCCCTTTACAAAGAAAATGAAAATTCGAAGTATGTGAACTGATGTATTTTTTAAGTGTGTTCGTTTGAATGACTGCATATAGTTGCACAAAGAATTAGAATTTTTTTCCTTTCACACATCAAATGCATGGTAACAAATTAAAAATCCATTTTGAGCTGGCCCCACATACCATTTTCTCATGTCCATACTTATCTATGTTGCTCTCTTCTTCCACTTTAAGCCCATTAATTCTCATCTATAAGTAGGAAAACTACCTTAGTGTCACCTAACATTTTTCTCCACCCAAAACCTCTCTCCCCGTCCATGCTCCATTCATGAACACCCACCTTTTATCCATACACCTTCTCGCCACCTACCATCCTCCTTCGTCCACCATTCTCATTCCTTTGCGCTATGATAAAGAAGTTGAGCTTGGTGTTGATTATCCCTTCTAGAAGACCTCGGGTGGTTTTCATCGACATTGAAGTTTTCCATCTTTTGCTCTCTCGTCTCAATTCCTCTTATTTCATTTCATTTAATTTTAATTGTTTAGTCTGCACCCATCTCATCTTCTTTCAGCATAGAAAATTATTGTCGTCAAATACCTTAGTGGGGTTTAATTTTGGGCAAGGAGAGTTGATATCTTTGCCCATTTCCTTCCCCGAAACCCCAACCTGGTGCATATCATCATCTAATTATTTATATTAGTCTAGAATAGGTACTAACCCATAAAATGTTTCTCATTCATTCTCTTTTTCTTTCGTAGGTTACCTCTATGAGGAGCCCACCAGAAAAGGCATGCCTTGAACTAGAAAGACAAAAACCCACATCAGAAAACCTCCCTGGAGCATGACATGAAAAAGTAGAGCGTCCAACAAGACACAACAAGCACAGGTGGCAATCATGGGCCCCCTTGACTTAAGCCAGGTCCAAAAACAAAGTCTAAACCTCATAGCAACCCTTCATTCAGTGTGGAGGATGGCAAAAGACAGGCCCAATACTGTCAAGCAGTATAGAGGTTATCAACAGTTAAGAACACTACTAGTTTTACAATTAGCAATTAGTTAGAACATTTGGCAAGTGAAGAGGCAACTTGGCACCATTTGGATCAATGGGTTGGTTCTTCTAGATATGGTTTTATAATACCCAGACTATGCCCCTGATCATCAATATGTTGAACTTGTGGAGGTATTGATTTAATCAAGTCAAAGAATTGCAAGAATTCCAATGTAATACTCGAATATGTTCCACATCAACTAAGATATCTACTGATAATTTTTCTTAGATTCGAACCCATAGCTGATGATAGAACTAGAATAGATATTTTTTGTTTCCTACTCACTCGTGCCATACAAAGAAGAAAACAAATGCTCAAGAAAAGAAAAAAAATGCAACTACAATGGTGCAGCATCTTAAGAAAATCATTCTTCACACACCAGATACAATCCTCCCTTGCTACAGCAACTAAAAACTTCTAGCATTTTGCTCAACAAAAGCTAAGTATAATATAATTACCTCCCCTGCATGTGTGAGATATCCACCCATAGCTCTAAACTCTCTTCTATAAACAAACATTAGCAGATGAATTGCACCCTGAAAAATAAAAAGCACTTTAAGCACAAGTACACAAAACGACTGAAAAAAGTCTAAATTGTAGATCATTCGAACACCTTTTTAAGTACCCAAAATTGAAAACGAAAAAAAAGATGCTGATGATTTGAAATAAGACCCGGCTTCTAATGCTTGAATGTTGTTAACATATAGACTAAAATTTGAAATTAGGCCTACCACAAACCTCACGGATTTCCAAAGTAGGCATATGTGGGAGAAAATCATTTCCCACAAAGAAACATAGAAAGACAAAATCATCCACAAGCCGCTCAAAGTTTATCTCAAAAGGAGAATCAGGAATTTGCAAGTCATTCTCCAAGTACTCTCGCAAAACCCAGATATTAAGGAACTGCAAAGAACATATGATTAAGGATAGGCATATAACGTATCCAATAAATGTTGATATTAAACTACATAAAAGAGCAAGAGAAGGAACATGCAGTGTCTAAGATAACATATCAAAAAAACATTAGTATATTCTGAACCGAACCTGATATTTCTTTTTGTGAATTGGGGTGTCATTCATAGCCTGCAACTCAGAAATTTGTTTATCAGCATTACCTCTACAATCAGCTGCAAAATGCCCAATTTTACCACAGAGAAAGCATTTCTCCTGTTGTCCAGGCATCAAGATCACCTGCATGTTCAGTTTAAGAGTTCTTCAGACAAAACCTTAACTTATAAGCAACAGTTGCAGGTACAAACCAGAAGTAAATTCACACTGCAACATTAATAAAATACAGCTGGACTCTGAGATCCATGAACAGAGCACCACATATGCTCAAATGAACAAACAAATGCCCATCTGCATCAAGTTTCTGGCGTGTATCCGATGTTTACAGTCATAATGCGTGGAAACTTTTTTTTTTCCTCTTAGTATAAATGAACCAGACATGAATACCTAAAGAGTGTAACTGTGGGCATAAACATGAGGGAAAGAAATCTAGAAACCTCTCTTAAAATTGAGAAGTGAACCTCATGAGTAGCCAAAGACAGCATAATCAGATCTGCATCCTGCACATAACAGATCCACTAGGCATCAAGAGAACAGAATATAGAACTTTAAAAAGAATGGAGTCCAAAAATTAAATAACTAAAGATAGAGTTAAAAGTTACAAACTCACCAATCCATATAGACAATGGCGTGTGTTTGGATCATAACCAGGCAGATTACGCTGTAACCGGATGTAGGACATGATTTTGTGTTCTCCCTCACCAGGAACATTCGCATCAGAGAGTATAACCTTCAAATAATTATCCAATGCAATGCTCCATGAATACATTTAGAGAGAGAAGTATCCTGAAAACCAAAGCAATTTTAAGGAAGTAAAACAAGCAATGATACACAGCTGAGTAAGGAACCAATAGGATCCTAACGCAGACATCATCTACTTGATACCGATCATATGCAGACCTTAATATATTGCCAGCCAGAAGTCCGGTTCAGCCTTAATTTTATATAATACTGAAGCACAACTGAGAGCACAGCCATAAACTGAGTCCCTGGAGTGATAACATTTGAGTCAGATGTTTCAGGCTTTCCCTGGGCAGACAAATTCCTTCGTTCAGCCTCAAACTCTTTTCTCAATCTTTCCTCTTCAGCAGCCTGGAAAATGTTGAAATATAGGTACTTGAACAAATAGATGATATAATTTCTACTATTATAACAATCTGGAAAATGATATGCATATGCTTACTGCCTCAGCTGCATCTTTTGCAGCTCTAAAACGCCGAGAGCGCTGTTGATTCATTTTAGCCCTGGGAGCTACACCATCTGCAAACCTAAAAAAAGTTAGTATGTTAAGCCAGTTCATTCAAAATATAAAACAACTTAATTCAAATGTCGGCATGTCATAAAATCAGAACAGCTCACCTATTGCCATGTACAGCAGCTTTCTTGGGCGAATTAGCCCAAATAGATGGTCAATGTAGGCAAATATAGACCTAAATACATCATCATAAGTGGCAGGTGAAGGCTGCATCAAAAAGAACAACCATCATTGTTCAAATACTGATATTAACTTTAGCATAACTCACTTTGAAAGGTTTGCATATCACTATTACGAGTCCAGAACCCAAATCAAAATGGTGGAGGATGGTTGTTAGTTGAAACCCAGTCAAAATAGCAAATCAAACTATGAAATGAAATGAATGACAGATACTCATATTCTCCAATGTATACATGCATGTATAGTACTGGAAACCTTTTCGATAAGCAATTCACTCGATAAAAAGTATTCCATGATGCCTGTAGATGATGTGAGGTTCAAGTCAAGAACATAAAATGATTATCAACAATCATGTTTTTTATGTCGGTAAGGTACACAAATCATTCTTGTGTATCCATGCCAAAACACATATAATGAGAGTGGAGTTTAGGCACAGCAGATGCTCTTTGGTTTTGAACAAGTATTTGCTCTCATAAATTTCTAATCTCTTTTCAATTCCCACATAACTTGTTTAGAGCATGCTAATAATAGTTACTTTAATAAATAAAATCGATAAAAAAATACTGACTAAGAAAGTTAAACAGAAAATATTTAAATGGCATATATAGCATTGTGAGTAGGACAAGCACAACAATCATATAGTCGGACACATGTACATGTGTCTGATTCAACAAGACAAAAAAAGGCGATACAAGATATGAAAAAAAATAAACTATATATTTATTTTTTTTTAAACTGTATAGAAGAAAATATTAGAAGATATTAGAGGTTAAGGTCTTTCACTATATGTGCCTTTCAAACTTCCTAATTTGCCCAGAGGTACAAGAAAAGGATATTTTGCAAACTTATCTTAATATCTTCATTCTTGATCAATCTCCAAAAACAAAACATGTCACTTCCAACATTATTATCGTGTGTTGAACTCATGACAGAAATACTCAAATTATCCACCTATCCATAAAAGCAAGGGGAAAAAAAAGATAAGTCTCCAAGTATCTGATGCATATCCGTTTTGGATATGTATCCAACATATTGGAGCCAGACACGATAACACAGCTTGACAATTGGAACGAACTAAATATGAAATGATAAGTTGAAAGCAAGGTGATATGTAGGCATAGATCAGAATCACTTGGCCTGATTGAATTAGTTCCAAAAATTGGGTTTGGCCCATAAAAGTTGACCATATCTACAGAATTTATGCTATAGATTCAGTTGATAACTGCAATCATCAGCTTATAGGTAATAATTCTTTTTCAAATTAATGAAAATGTATTAAATTATTGATGAATTTTGTTCCTTAACTGAAGTTTGATGAGACAATTATAAATTATTCAAGAATCATTCACTGATTTGCAAATTTTGCAGCTTAATTACGAATACACATGCTGTATTCAAGAAACACTCATAGGCTGCAAACTAATGGTAGTAACTATTGTTGTTAATAGTAGTGTTATCGCTACCTTATATTGTTCTTATTACTCCAACTCTTGTTTCTATATGAATAAATATCTAGACATATCAATACTTTTTGATTTATATCAAATCATTTCCAAACATTTGTCAAGTTTCTTGTGTTTTTTTTCTGAATTCCAAATCTATGCACTTGGCTGCATTGTTCCCAAATAGCAAACATGCCCCAGCCATTTGGGGTCAATTTTATAAGTCTTTGTTCCCTGTACCGTATGTAGATCTGGAAATTGGTTGAGACAGCCCATGACCTGACCCAATTCGGCTCAATCTGACCAAGTTATCTAGACCGGCCGATTGGGTCTGGGTCAAGAAAATAAACTTAACAATTTCGATGCGCGCTTGAAGTTGATCGCCGACCAATATATGGGTAGTCAACGACACAAGAAACGAAAATTGAAATAGATGAAAATCAAGAACCCTCATCTGCTAGAATTCTATCTATCGACCAACCCAAAGAGCAAAACAAAAAAACAGGAAAAAAAAATCTACTCTCGGCCTTAGTCTGGCAAAAGTTCTCACATCCGAAGCAAAACCGGTAAAGGAGAAGAGAACGGGAGACAGGAGAAGGAGATTCTTTATCTATAGTCGAACAAGAACAACCCCAAGAACACAAAGTTATAAATTCCAAAAATCTAATACTCACCACGTTAGTCTTGAAAACGTCTCAAGTTTGGAGCATAATCAGTAAAGGCGTTGGGTTTCAACCGGGTTTAGGAAAACTTCGTAATTTGTTGTAAATTTATTGTAATGTGGCGCTCTGGTTTACCACTTGTAACATATTTCTTATTTTTTCCTGATCTATCATCAATCAAAGAACGGCCGAATGAACACAAAGCATCAATACCCAACTCAAATTCGTTTCTTGATGGATACCCTCAAATTCGTAGTCACGATCTTGCAAAAATCGGTCAAGAAAGAGCGATTGGAACACGACGAGAGGAAGTTCGTACCCGGCCTTCGGGGTGGAAGCAGGGATGGATGATGCCGTTCATGTCGAGATAGAGATTGTCGAATTCGACGCCGTTAGGGTTAGGTCTGGAGGGATCCACCGCAAGGGGGAGGCCATCGGCGGCAACTCCCGGCTCCTCCTCGATCACGTCCGCCACCGCGAGAGGGTAGCGATCCGCAAGCCACCTATAGAACGCCGGCACTCCCATGGCTTCCCTTCTCTTTCCCTTTCTCTCCGATGGCTCTTCTTGAACTGGATAGAGGAGCTGGGGAAGAGGAAATGGTTGGTAAGAGAGAAGACGAGAGGGGAGATCTTTAATGAATCCGGATCTGACTCCTGAGCCGCATTTTATAAACCGGTCCCGGCCCAATATGGCCTGATAATATATTTAGTTAAGGTCTCTTTTGCATAAATAACCTTCTAAAAACTCCCACTAATGTGAAGACCCTCTTCGAAATTATATTTATTTATGTACCTCATAAAATATTGTTTT